>JAECUM010011369.1:0-95000 GCA_016617855.1 Megalonaias nervosa | reverse complement strand
CTTGTAACAAATTGCTTTTGGCAAAAGGATATAATTTCTAACGCGTTACGTTTGTACCGAATATAATGGTATTGATAATGTCATTTCTAATGCTTTAACCTCTAATACGCAATTTATGCCACCGTTGACATGAACCGCCACCCACAAATATTGTGATTACGTCAGACAGCTCGTGGTAAAATTACTCGAGTTTCTGCAGTCCTGCAGTTTAACGAATGTGCAATACCGCAAACAACGATGAGATTACCACATTCGCCCACATAACTTGGGAATGCATTTTAAAAATTTAAATCTCAATCACGTTTCTAAAACAGACTGAAATCTACATAGGGCAAAATATACAAACAGAAACTCTTCCAAATGACCTTCAACCTCCGCATTCAGTAAGTAGGTCGCCCGAGATACTTGTACCCATGTGGATAAAGTTAAATACCAACAAAACCAACTCCACACCGGACATTATATGTGGACTGAGGTTAAGAAACAGCATGTTTAATCGCGTACTACGTTATTGTTGGAGTGTTTTAAAATAAAATCGATGAGAGAAAGAAAACTCAAAAGAAGAATAATAAACAGGAGTCTGATTAGTCTATACGATTTTCTTCCTTTGTTGTTTTGGTTTTACAAGTAATCAAACTATTATACAGTATGTGGTTGAATCTATAATAATGCATTTTTTTAACCAATGTACATATATTCAATATATTTGCTTTGAATATAGTTCGCATATATTACAAATTAATGTTATAAATGTATACTATGTCCATCTGGAACCCGGTCCCCAAAAGGCTCTCGGATCTAGAATAGGACCGATGCGACCTCTCATATGTGGCTCAAGGCGACGTGTGGAGCAGCGGGTGCGGTGGTTAGCTTGCCAAACTCGCAAATGAAAGGTTGCGGGTTCAAAAGATATCCTAGGTTAGCTACCGTGGCACAGAATTTGGTCAAGGCACTTTATTCCGGCAGCCTCGGCACTGAATGACCTACTTGTTTTGCTGTGCAGTTAAAACACCAACCAGTTTGAACTACTTGTTTCGTTTTAAATAGATTAGTCCCATTGTTTGCAGCTCCACAATATGCATACAGTAACAAAATTAGCAATGTCTGTTTATAGTTACAGTTATAGTTACAGTTGGTTACCAGTTGAAATGCGGTGACAGGCTTTTGTGACAAAAGTCGATCGCACTTATATGAAGTCTTTCCAGGGTCAATACTTCCGGTTTAAAAATAGTTAACTAAATGTTTGAAGTTCATTTATATATAAATAAGGAAAGCTAAGATGACAAAAATCACCATAGTCCACAATTACAACAGTGCACAAATTCAACTACAAGTTGGTTAGATAAATTTCAAAATAAATTCCAAACAAAAAAAAGAGGAACAATTTTTTTTTGTTCAGGAGGTATGCCATTTGTAGGAATGACGCTTTTCCTACGCTCCAGCAAGTCGTTTAAAATTCATGCCAAGCAACCAAAATTGTTTACGCAGGTTTACTTAATTTAAATTTAAAACTAGGAAGACGATATAACATGTATATTTTGCAACATTTTCGAATACTAGTTTGTATTGTTTTGATTGGGGAGGGGTCCGACACTTAAGAATAACATGTACAGTGAATTGTCGAAATTATTTCAATCTTTTGAGAGAATTTCAGTTATGCTAATTGAAAATATATAAAACCAGTCTACTGCTTAGTATCTTTTACGATCCTTGACGACCAAAATGTTGACATTAATTGCAATACGTTTCATAAATTTCATTTCCAATGAGCACAAATGTAAGACTCTATTTATGACATGACGAAAAATATTGATGTTTGATTGACGAAACCTCAAAATAGTGTCATGAATCGACTTTGAAATGAATTCGATTGCCTCGGTCGCTATGTCTGTGAATGACATGTGATGACCACTTTGTTATGTCATTCGCTATTATTATACGTATAAAACACCTGTAGGTCTGGTCCATGTAGTTTGTTTTGAGTATTCGGCTGAATAACATTTTCGAATGCATAAATCTTAAAAAGAACTGGTGTTCTTATCATACATATAAAATATATTGCATTTCAATATGTATTTTGTTTCGGGAGGGAGGGGGGCGGGAACCATGATAGTTCAGTGATCGCGATCAAAATGATGTGGGTTCAAATCATTCCCAAGCAGGCGAGCAGGCCGCTTTGTTCTGACTCTGGACAAGGTACTTTACTTTAAATGTTGGTTATAACCTTTACTTGTTTTGATATGACAAATAACCAAAACCGCTGTTTTCCTTCTTTTTTATGGTTTCCTATCTTACAAAATTATCTGATAGCTAGAACGAGAATTACAGAAATTGGTATCAAAGCCCATTCCCATCGTATGCCCGACCCTTACAGATATGCAAATGAAGTCTCCGGTCACTCCTTAATGGAGCAAATTGGTTTAGGAAAAGGTATACAGTGTATAATGTTGACTGATGCGTAAAAGCTTCATTTTGATAACAATTTGACTATAACCAGGACACACCAAGTCCAAATAAATTACATCAGTACTTTTTAATATCTTTTTCAAATGTTTAAGATATGCACAGGTACATGAATTTGGATTTGGATTTTTTTTTTCAAGGTAGCTTTAACAATTTTTCAGTCATATCGCTACGATGTCTGCAGTGTGGCAGTTTATAGGGATGTCTAGCACTGGGGCATCATGCCGCAGACATGTAGTATGCACAGGTACATGAAAGTAAATATGAAACATTTCAACAATATTTTTCACTGACGTTTAGTTACGTAATGACTATATGATTTGGATTAAAAGCCATAAACTTGGCGATGTTATAAATACCATGACCAAATTTTTCGCCATTTTCGAACAAAGTAAGCGTTGATAATATCCGGATGTGCGGAATCGATAAAATCCATGCAACCTCTTCCATATACAAGTCCACGATACATATATGGTGGTCACATGTATACACATGTCCAGACAAGCTTATATAAAATATTATATGAACACATCCACAGTACTGTACTGTGTATATATATATATATATATATATATATATATATATATATATATATATATATGTGTGTGTGTGTGTGTGTGTGTGTGTGTGTGTGTGTGTGTGAGCAGCAGAGAGGGTGAACCCTATAAAAGTCGTAGAGACGTTATTTTATAAAAAATAGAGGTTCCTACGAAGATACGAAAAATTTGCCTGATGGGGGGGTCTCAAAAAGGCTGAGATACAAGGTCAATAACGTCAAATTGAAACTTCTAACCAACCAAATAATTTGGATCATTTTTTAAAAGTGGATTTTTTTATTTTTTGTGCGCAGGTAGGGTGAACCCTACAACCTTTTGCTCGACCCCGTAAGCAAAACTAAGGATTCCTACGAAGCTGAAAAATACGTCAATAACGTTTAAACCAAAAAATTCTCTAATTGGGCAAGATTATTTTTGACTCTTTTTCAAATTTTTATGCGATTTTATTTACTTGTCTGGTCACTCAATTTTTGTCGTCCACGCTCTGCTGCTATGAATTAAACAGCCAGTATAGATATTATTAATAAATGAGTATTGGAGAACCACATTCAGCTAGATTAGCTCGAGAGCGACTAGAGGCAATTAGAAAATATTTACCTGTTCGTGATTTAGTTAAACAACAACTACAATCTCGTCAGGAGTCTCAGGTTGAATTTGAAGAGGATGCAAAACAATTATTTAAACCTATCACTGAGACTACTAAAGGCATTCTACATGTGTTAGAGAAAACCGCTGAAGCAACTGGAAAAATAGCAGAAAGAACAAAACAGACAAAAAGAATTTTACGTGGACTTCCAGCCGAAATAGCTGCTGCGATGCCAGTCCCGGAAATACCTGAGGATGAAGTTCAACCTGAAGGTGCTGAAGCACCAGCCCTTAAACCAAAAGTAGTTGTTAGACTAAATAAATTTAATGAAGAAACTATTAAGGTAATTAATAACATTAAAAACGTAAAACAATTTGCTAAATTTGCTTTGGATAGTTTTAGTTAAAGAGATAAATTAATGAAACCTGAACACGCTAAAGATATTAAAAACAGTAAACAATGGCGAAACGTATTATATAGCATAATTATGAATGTTGAACGAGTTAGCGAGGATGATCCAATATATCAGGAATATATTGAGGAAATTAATGATTTAATTCAATCAAGAAAAGAGGAGAGAGAGAACAAAGTAAAAAACAAAAGAAACAAAAACCTCCAAAACAACCAGAAAAAAAATCAAAACCATTTGAGCAATCACTTCGTGATTATCCAGTATCACCGAAACCAAAAACATCACCGAAACCAAAAACACCATCAAAACCAAGTAAAACAACACCACCGAAACCAAGTGAAGAGGAAGAAGAAGAATATTTTCCGTCAGACATCTCTTCTGGCGACATAAGTGGAAGTGGATTTACTACTCATGGAAGTGGCCTTATTACTTGTCCCAATAATGTCCTTGCTGATGTTGATCGATTAGAAATCCTCATTGGAGGAAAACGAGCTGGTAATAATTCCCCAGAAATCATTAATGAAGCAGCTGATATTTGTAAACGATTATTTACAGGTGGAATTATGGATATTAATGTATATCGGTCTCTCATTAATGAAATCGCTGATGACTACTATAGTGACTAAGTCACTGGATTGAGTATGTAATTAAATACAGTTATTATAATAAAATGATCGTACATAGTACTCAACGTGGACCAACCATGGTCAGGGCGGTAAATTCTCGATTACCAGTATACAAAACAATCTACGGAGATGGACTAGGTGATTTTGTTCAGGGTCTATTTAGAAGGATAGCCCCAAAAGCAATACCGATTGCAAAGCAACTATCAATGAAAGCTATTGATGTTGTTCGTGAAAAAGGTATTGGTGCTGTTGGCAATGTTGCTAGTAAAGCATTCTCAGCAATCAAAGATAGACTAACACGATTAATTACGCAGACCTGCGGTCCGACCTCAACCTGTAAAATTACCTAGCACTGAAGTAATGCCTGCAAATATTAGTAAAATAATAAATCAAGCTGCTAATCAAAAACTAGCAGAGTTGGCTGATGTACCATTATCAGAAAAAGAAAAAAATATAACCGCTAGTCTGATAGCAGGAAGTGGTCTCACTTCTCGAAGTGGTCTTCGTGTTAGACGATAGCAAATATAATAAAGATGTTTAAACGTATAACTGATCCAGCGTTCGACATGGATGCACAAGTACTCAAGGATGAGTCTGTGCGTGATTATCAATATTATTCTTATGACGCTTGAATTCCAGATCAGCGTGGAAGGATTGAACTACAGGTTCAAGATACAAGTAGGTATTTCCTACCCGCTGAGGCATTTATTGAAGTAGAAGGTGAAATTTTAAATAACGCTGTTCCTGCAGCACCAGTAGAATATGGAGCTGAAGTTAGGGTTGGTTTTGTTAATAATGGTATTATGGCGTTATTTGATAGCGCTACGTACATGACTGACGGAAAAAATATTGAATCAATCCAGAAAGACGTCGACGTTGCCACAACAATACTTGGTCTTGCGAGATACAGCAACGATTATTCAAGATCGGCTGGACCATCAATGATGTTTGTAAAGGACACTTCTGATTATCCTGATAACAGACAATATAATATAAGACGACCAAGAAATAATGCCAACAATGCTGACGCTGATGTGTGGCCGGTGGTTCATGATTCTAATCCAGAATTTAACTTAGGATTTACAACACGTAAATGTTAAAAGATAATAGGAGAACATTTTCATGTGCAATTCCACTGTCACATATTTTTGGATTCTGTAGAAATGTCAGAAAAGTCATTTTCGGAGCCAAACATACGGTTGTACTTGTACGAAAAGGCACTGACGATGATGCATTATGGAGATCCATTGGTGATGCTGGTAAAGTAGTACTAACAAAACTTTCATTGTGGATGCCAGTGATGACTCCCTCAATATCTGAAGAAGACCGGTTGCTATCTTTTATGAGTCAAGGCGGTAAATCAACGTTGTCATGGTTGACAGTGACCACAGATGCTATCCAGAGTAATATTGATGGTTTATTTACGTGGCAGATAGCATCACAACAAGGTGTTTCTGCACCACGGCATATTTTTATTGCATTACAGAATAATGAACGAGTAAATAATCAAACGCGTAGTCACATGATATTTGACAAACTTGGTGTTTCTGAAGTTTCATTAAGGATAAATGGACATCAAGAACCATCTGAGGATATATTACTGAATTTCGATCAAAATCATGTAGCACGTGTATATCATCGTCTTATGTCGTTTATGGGGCGTGATCAAAATATTGATACTGGTTTACAAATATCACAGTTAGATTTTACAACCTTATATCCGATTTATTACTTTTCACTAGAACATTTAGATTTAACCAGACAGTCAGTAGTTGATATATATTTTCGAGCTCGTGTGACACGACCAGCAGCTATTGCTGATTATAGGGCAATCGCAGTCATACTCAGCGATAAGACGATGTTACTTGAAGGTGTTGGTGGACGAATGAGAGTCGTTGATGCTCCAGTAGAAAATATGTAACACATAATTAGATCACCTGATTTAAAATCAGGATAATAATTATAATGTCATACAATCACGTTAGTGTTACCCTGACACCTGGTCAGATTAAAAGACTACAATCAGCATCAAAAAATAATTGTGGAATAAAAGTACCGCTAAAGCGAGAACAGATGAGCGGTTCAAATAAATTATCGTTGACCGAGCGTCAATTCCCAGGAAAATTACCAGGATTACCATGGGCCAAATACCCCGGTGAGAAACACCTTCCTGGATATTATTACTGTGGTCCTGGAACTCGACTTGATATCCGACTTGATGATCAAGATCAACCAAGACCCGGAGAGTATCCAGTAAATAAGATTGATCAAGCATGTCATGTTCATGATGTTGCTTATAAAAGTAAAGATTTGCAGCAGCGGCATCTCGCAGATGTGAAATTGATTCATGCGCCAAATGCTATACCTAATAAATCTCTCAGAGAAAAACTCGCTAGTTTTCTAGTAAAACCTGCCATGAAAAGTAAAATAATGCTCGGGGCTGGTAATTAATTATATAACTATTATAATGGAATCCA
The DNA here is from genome assembly GCA_016617855.1 of Megalonaias nervosa. Lineage (NCBI taxonomy): Eukaryota > Metazoa > Mollusca > Bivalvia > Unionida > Unionidae > Megalonaias > Megalonaias nervosa. The sequence goes on along the minus strand of JAECUM010011369.1, from coordinate 87,879 downwards.
TTTATTATTCCCCGAGAGGATATTGGAGAGGTAAAGCAGCAATCAGTAAACTTGCTGAAGCAGCAAAAGTTTCACGTAATGTTGCTGCATCATGGTTAGCACGACAGGCAATATGGCAAATCTATCTACCACCACCTAAAATAATTCATTACGCACATTTTGATGTCAGCATCCCCAATGAAGTTCATCAAGCAGATATTTTGCTTTTACCACATGATACTGTTAAAACACTTGGACGAAAATCACGCACGTACAAATACGCATTGACTGTTGTTGACGTTGCAAGTAGATATAAAGAAGCGGAACCATTATCAACAAAGACAGCATCTGAAGTTGCATCTGCGTTTGAAAGAATTTATCAGCGTGGTGGTCTACGATGGCCACAGTTATTACAAGTTGATCCTGGCAAAGAATTTCTTGGTGCAGTATTATCTTTGATGAAGCGACATAACGTTAAAATTAGACGAGGACATACTGAAATTCATCGTGATCAAGCAATTGTTGAACGATTTAATCGAACACTTGCTGAGCGGTTATTTGGATATCAATACGCAAAGGAATATCTACTGATTTTAAGTCGGGAGAGCGATCTCGTGAATGGGTTGCAAGGTTACCAAGTGTGATATCTGCGCTAAATAATGAAATTACTCGTGCAATTTCCATGAAACCTTCTAATGCAATAACAAAAAAATATATACCTCGTAGCGATAACGTACAAAGCCGTGAACAACCAGTATTAGGTAATGTAACTGTGAGATATTTATACGAACCAGGGGAGCTTTGAGGGTGGGAAAAAAAGAGCTACTGACCCTATCTGGAGCGTGACTACACATACAATTTCTAGCGTAGTTAGATCCGCTGGAAGACCTGCCATATACAGACTAGATTCTACTGCCCCTCAGCGTGGATTTGTACGTGAACAATTACAAGTAATTCCTGCAGATACACAATTACCACCACGTTCACTTATGTAAATTAGCACCCCGACGTTGATTACATTCAAGACAGGTCAGCATCACATTTTCACGTGTATGACCAAGATCACTATTAATTCTGTCTACGGTAAATTGTCTTGGATTATTATTCGAATACTGCCATAGCATCTTACAGTTACAGCTTGCACAATGATTATTCTGTAGTAGCTTTAGTGTTATAATAAATTCAGTATCAATATCAAAATCACGCTTATTTTTTTTGTCACATTGTTTATAACCCGCTAATTTTTTATTTATTACAACATCGTCATTAGTAATTTCCTCAGTTATCACGTAATCTATAATAACCCTATGTAGTTGAGATATTCTTCTAATACGAGATACTGCAAGATAGACTAAGTTTGACCATTCGATACGATCATCTACAATCCAGATATTTGTATCAGAGATAGTTAATCCCTGTGACGAATGAATCGTTATAGCGTATCCTAATATCCACGGTGATTTTTCCATGTTTAGTGCGCTCTCAACAACATCAATGGCAACCAAAACAATGTCATTCAGTACAAGATTTTGTACTCGGACATTTTCAGCGTCTCCACCTGGTATTTCAACTTCAATATTCTGTCGTCGAGTATCTGCTGGGCGATAACACAAAGGTACAGGTAACGTTGGAAACTTTTCTTTATGTAACGTAAATAATTTCCTTTGCAGTTCATCACGAACTATCTTTCTACTTGCGACTATCAAATCAGCAGGTCTCCATAAAGTCCAAAAATCATTCATAGTTGTCTCTGGAATTACTTTACGCATTATCTCACATTGTATTTCATCTGGCTGTAGTCTGATTAATCTTTTAAACTCTTTCAGCGGCTCATCAATAGCTCTATGGTCATCATGTATTTCTTCATAATAATCGACATTATTCTTTAGCCATTCATGTGGAGACTGTCCAACAAAGGGTGGTGGTTGACCATGATCGCCACACGTAATCACAGCAGTATTCTTTGTCAATAACCATTCAAGAAATGTCTTTAGTGCTTCTAACGACACCGTACATATCTCGTCCCATATAATATACTTAGGTATATATTTTTCACCCATTCGCTCAGGAGTCCATGTGTCTCCGCACCATCTAAAGAAACTTGATTTTACTCCTCGTTCTTTTATTTCTCTAGCAAGTTTATGTGTAGGTGTCAAAACAATTATATCTGAACTATTATTCATAAATAAATTAATCGCACGAGTTGTTTTACCTGAACCACCGCATCCGTTAAGATAAACAGTCTTATGTCTAACCACAGGATCGTACACAGATGGTGCAGATGACTTTGATGCTTGATTATTATTTCTGTAATATATTTCCTTAATTTCAACATCGGCAGATTCAGAATAACTAAGTATATTTTCTTGTTTTATCCTCCACGTCCCCCATTCACCATTACCGAGTAGCGGTTTTAATAAATCTTTATATTTTTATGTATATAAAATGAATCCGTAGCGACTCTGACAGCGTGACGAGGAAATCTATTTATCAGCGATAGTAGGTTTATTGAAACATAAGCTAACATCGAAGATCTTAAATGAGTAAATTGTGGTGAGTCACCATCAAGGTAGCTCACAATGGTACCTAGTTTTGCTCCATCTGATAAATAAGCATTACATCGACTTATAAATGTGTTTTTCTCCGTTGTATCGGTGATTATAAAATCTAGTTCAGCGTCGTCCATAATCAATCTTGTACACACTCGTTTATAATCGTATGAACCACCTTGAGTAAACTTACCGATTATCTTTCTACCAAGATCTTTTGCAAGTTTTTCATCATGCTCGTTCCTATATTTACTTATTTTAATGACATGATCTTCATCAATATCAGGGAATTCTTTCCTGTCATCATTGACACTAACTCTGTCCGGTTCTGGTAACCAAACTTGCTTCTGTGAACTATACGATATAATTGCTTCAGTTACCCTCAACGATATTAAAAATCCAGCATCAAGCATATACCGCAATAGTACTATCGGAACCCAATATTTTTCTGAAAAATGTCTTCCAAACCAAACATAAGTAATCGCATGGAGACCCTCTCTAAACTCGAATGATTCTACATAAGCAAATCCTGTTAGGTCAAAATCTGGTAGGGGTCCGTTTATTGCAACCCTGGTCATCTCATGTGTAGGATGTCCGAGTTTCTTAAAGTATTTAGAACATTCTCCATATCCAAGAAAACTCCCAGGATAACATGCAGCCATATCAACTGAGATAACATCACTATAATCGTATTTGGTATTCCATAATCCACCGTGTCCATATTCTATACAACTTTTTTTGATATCTTCAAGGAATTCTGATCGTGTCGTTTTCCATGAATTTTTCTCCTGAGCGAAATGGGCAGCAACCGATGGTACGGTAAAACAGTTATTCAGTAATTGTCCAACTATGAGATCATCAGAGGTATATTTTAATGCAAGATATTCCATTTCTTCATGAAGAGATTCTGTACGATAAATATCACCGTTAGGCCGTACAAACTGATCGTAATCGTATTCTGAACTTTGAAATAACCAAACAGTCACAGGGTCACTTTTACTTATATTTCTGATAAAATCAAATATGTGACCATCATAAAACTTAACTTTTCTATCTCGTGGAAATACCGTTACAGCATTAGTCCATGCATGTGCATTATGATCGACGATTGTTATAGGGTTTCCATTTTTATATATTTTGGTTCGTACAATATCTCTCCGGTTAGCGTTTTTACTGTTATTGGAAATCTTAATAACTTTTCTAGTTCAGCAACATCCTTAATAGATGCACCAGTATCTTTAACCGTTTCTGCCCATGTATCTATTTTTTTACGTCTTAAATCTGTTAAGCCATTACCACGTATCGCATTTGTAAAATGTTCTGTAACTCGTTCAGCTACACAGTTTATTCTTGATATTTTCATCGGCTTGAGATCCGCAACATTAGGTTTATCATTCAGCGAATATATTCCATAGACAACTGCAGTCACTGGATAACCTTGTACATAGTAAGGTTTATCAATGCCAGTAAGTATTCCAGGTTTTGATCTGTTATTTAAGAGAACAATATTACCCCCGGACTGCACACGGACTGGATCACGCTTATCACGAATAATCCAGATATCGTCATCTGTCTCTACAATAAATTTTATTAAAATAAAATATTTTTGATTATCAAGGAGATTAATAATTACTTTTCCTCGTTTGTCATTCATCATGTTAACGATATGTCCTATCCTGAAAGTTGACCATACATGAGCAGCACCATCGTCACGAAATTCCTTTTTGGCTTCGCGGATACGTTTAGCTATATCTGCATTTGTTAAAGCTAGATCTTGCATCGAAACACTAAATTTATATTCTGGTAGTCTGTCAAGGTCAAATCTAGCAGGGAAAGGTTCAATAACGGATACTTCCTCCATTATTATAATTAAGACAAATATTTAAATTGAATTTTTGTATATATATAATGATTGAAACCAGGAACAAGTGTATTTGGCTTAAACTTGGTCATATCTCTCATCGTGATAAACCATGTATAAATGAATACTGCGGAAATCACATGCAAAGTATCAAAAATGGAAGTACAGGACCAAAACCATGTGTGCAATGCGGTGTTGGAGTCAGAGGAAAAACACAGTTATGTCTAAAATGTGGCGGAAAAAAATACAGGGAATTAAAACGATACTATGACAAAAAAAATACCTTGTCAGGTAAATCTCCTATAAAAACTGTAGAGGATTATCTGACCAGATTTCAGAATAATGATTTAGACAAATAATATTATTATATAAATGGAGCAAAAAGAATTTGTAGCACATCCGATCATCAAAAATTATGAAGCGTCTCGTGATGGCGTGATCAGGAACTGCCGATCAAAGAAACCAGTTGGTAGTCTTGGTAAACTTGGTTATTTTAAATTTAATACCAGTGGAAATAAAAGTTATTTATCACATAAATTCATATTCGAATGTTTTCGTGGAGTAGTTGAAAATGGATTTGTAGTTGATCATATTGATGGAGATCCCCAGAATAATCAGTTATCTAATCTGCAAGTTATAACACAGAGTCAGAATTCTAGACGTGGAAATACAGGAAGGTGTAAAGTATTCGGAAAGAGAACTATTAAATCCATAAATACAGAAGCAGACCAAGAAATGACCTTCCCCTCAATAAACGCAGCTGCAAAACATTTTGGCACACATCCACAATCAGTACAATTTGTTGCAAATAAAATATACAAATCTGCATTTCCAATAAAATATAATCAGCGGATAATATTTGAATATATCTAACTCTGTCTTCCTAACAAAAACAGATAGTTCAACTGTCAATTTTGCCAAGGCTTTTGTTTAGCCATTATCACGGTCAGGGGTCCACCTTCACTGTCACTGCTCTCACTTTCACTCTCGACAGAATCAGATAACATAATCTTTCTCAATTGCATTACACGATTGTCTATCATTTTTTTTCTTTCGTACTCGTGAGACAACTCAGTCCTTATTTTTCCGATTGAGCGTGCAAGAGGTGCAAATAGCTTCACTTGTGTGTCGTTCACCATTGCTAAAGATTCTAACATAGATTGATAAATTGATTTCACGAATCTGTAATTGGAAGGTAATGTGAATTTGTTCTCGAATTTTCTTTGCTGCAATAATTCAAAGTCAGAGAGAATTTTTTGAGGATCAAGATTATCGGACATTTTTATTCCATCATGTTTTAATTTTTAATAGCAGAAATAATATCATTAATGTTTTCATTGTTCATATATATGTATTTATTTCTTTAAAATAAAAAATAATTGACATTCAAGTTTTTAATTTTCACTTTAGGCAATTGCACATATAAAGCGAGGTAACTCCACAGAGTAAATTAAACGATTATTTCCCTTGCCCAATGTATTTTCATCAACTAAATGTATCCGTCTGTCTGTGATTAACTGAATCTCTGTAAGTTTGTTAAATTCCACTGTAAACTTAAGACACATATCGTAATACAATAACAAGGTTTCAGTCCCCCCCCCCTTAGATAACAGTCGCCGCTAAAAAGCAACGTCATTTACAAGCATAACAAAACGAAAGCAAAAACACTTACACGGACATGAAACCCAATTCAAACACACGCACAGAGTACAAATAATCCTTTAAGCACTTAACTGTACAGTGCGAGCGATCGGTATATTATCTTCAATCATACTGTGCACCATTATACATATACATTTTCGTTCTAAGCTTTCAAACAGAACAACTTGTGCATTATAAGACGGATGTGCTTATCGATTTTCCATGGATTTGTGACGCAGCAGTTATTTTCGTCTTCATGCTTGTAATTTTATTAAGATATATACAAACGGTGATAAATTGTAATCGTTTCATACATATAAATGGTTATATATCTTAATAAAATTATAAATATTTAGATTCATTTATAAAATCAGAAATCTAATGCTATTGTGTGATAACCATATAATAATTTCTCAAACGTATATATATATATAGTCGTGTGTCGTTAGCTCAGTACAAGAGTGTTGGGACTTTGGTACTGAACTTCTGCTGTTCGACTCACATGACCGCGGGGGGTGGGTATTTGGTCCAAGGGTTGCCAATTTTATTAAGATTGGGGGGCACCGCCCCGAGGTTTCAATAAAATCCTCACCACGTCACGCCACGTGGTGAGTGCATTTTGCACTTACCCCGGGGTTTGATTTGGTGGGGGTTTTATTGAAACCGCAATGCCTAGACAGTCCTCTGAATTTCTAATGTTTCGTTTCGATTAGGAATTCGCTGGGGGATGTGTCTATGCAAGGTGCCCTCCTAAAATAATCAGTAGCATGCCTGAGCTCTCTACCCCATTGAAGAGCCCCATAAAGAAACATTCAGAAAGAGTGTTAGCCAATAGAAACAGAACATGGGGTGCCCCATAACAGTCATAAGAAAGACAACAATGCAAGGACCCCATGAAAGGCACAAAGGCTATCAAGGGGCCCCGTGACGGGTAACCACTTAGGATGCTACTGATTATTTTTGATAAATTACGTTACATACATACATACATACATACATACATACATACATACATACATACATACACACATTACATACATACATACATGCATGCATGCATACATACATGCAAAAGGTCAAAAGTCAAGGCCAAGGTCAAATGTCAAGGTCAAATGTCAATGTCAAGGTCAGATGTCAAGGTCAAGGTCAAATGTCAAGGTCAATGTCAAGGTCAAGGTAAAAAAATAGATTTTTTGCAAAATTTACTCAGGCATCATTCTACGAGCGTATGTACAAATTAACATATAGCGTTTCTCCTCTTAGGTCCACAATGTTGCCATCCTGATTTGTGAGTTTGAAATTCATTCTTGTCAATAATGGATTATGTACACGCAAGTAGACCTGATTTATTGGCTCAGACACAATGAGCCATCCTGGTGGCACTTGAATACTTGATGAATATAATATATATCCTTGCTCCGCGGTGCCACTGCGGTGGTTAGATTTTGAAAGATCTACGTGGTAACTACTATCAATTATATCGCATACTAGATTCAGTGCGATTGTCGATGTGATGTTAACAATATTAGGCGAGATATGACGTCCTGTTCCAAATGGGGCATTATTATATCTGAGAACTGTTGGTGGTGGGGCTAATTTTCTCCATGAATCACATATTCTTTTAAACTGTTCATCAATAAAATCATTAACTGATTTCTTTAACTCGGACGAGTTAAATCCGGGAATGATGAATGTTGGTAGTTGTTCTCGCGTAATTCCAAAATGTTTCAGAAAAACTGTTGTAAACAAACGATTGGTTGGAACACGCTGAATTGGATCGTCTTCATTAACTATATAACTTATAATATATTCTCTTGTGCCTGGTTTTACATATAAATGTTTTTTTCTGTTAAAAAAACATTATTCATGAATTCTAGGTCTGAAGCAACTTGATTCAAATGTTGTATTGAGGCAATTATTTGATTTTTTAAATCATCGCTGTAATAAACATTAATGCTTGAAAATAAATTTCGTAGATAATTAAATACACGCTCATGCTCTGATTTAATTGTATTAGCATATGAATTTATTTCATCAATATCAAGTACTTCTATTTTACCTTTTTTACCATCAATTTGTTTCGTAAAATAGCTATCTATTCTATCTATATAATGTATAACTCTTTCATCGCCTAAATATTTTTGAAATGGATAAGCATCTTTAACTTTCCGATATTCTGGAAGTTGTATAAATATTATTTTATTCGTGACGAAATCAGATCGTTGTGGTTCTGGTGGTCCTTGATAAACTGGTGGAATATCAGGCCATCCTAACACTGATCTAATCGAACTTTGATAAATATCTACAGAGTAATCAGGGGAATTTATTTCAATCACCGCTGATAATTTTGGTTCGTATACACCAATTGTTATTTTTGATTCTTTTCCTGTAATAGATTTAATTCTGCGCTGGAATTCATCGTTGATCTGTTCTATCTGATAACTACCAGTTGGAATACTAACTACTTGCCAATCAGGAGTTCCATCGGGTTTATTCTTATTTGCGAATACTAGTGAATTATTTGGCTGTTGTCCACCAAATGGTTTTGATCTAATATTAGGCCAGCTATAATAAACTCGAAGCTGCGCTAATGCTATTTCTTTTGCAGGAATTGCGATTGGAAAGTTAACGCTAAACTCAGGATTGGTCGAACTTAAAGAAATCATTGTAGTTTTTGACGGAGTCGTATTAGTGACGATCTGCTGAAGTAATTCCCTGTCTGTCATTATTATTATCGTTATTATTTAATTCGTCAAAATCATTAGCGATCACCTTAAACGCATCATCATAGGTTTTCATCATCATCGCAAATTCAGTATCGGATATTTCACCATCACTAACGCATGAAGAAATATACAAAGATAGTTTAGAACATGCCTCTGTCACTGTATGTAATTTAATCATATAATCGTGCAATTTAGCATTTGTACAGGTATCTATCTTTTTAGCTATAATACCGAGAACACCAGCAATAGCCGTTGATACTGAAACAATGATGGTTATAACAGCAGGTGCTGTCATCGTCAATGTTGATAATAATAATCCTGTTCCAGCAATAACAGCAGAAACCGAGTAAACAACTACATCGATGACAACTATACGCCTTTTGTATTTTTTTATTTTTATGTTATAATAATCAATAAAATCCTTTAGTTTAGTCAGACGTTCATATACTTGATTGTATCTGTAACGTTGAACGTCGATGTAGGACTGAGGTCTTTGGTGTTGATCCATTATTGTTATATTAAGTGACTAATTGTGGTGTTTCAGCTACAAATTCCAAACACCACCAGTAAGACGTTGCAGTTATTGTTTGATCATCTGCTTCCAGTAAAAATATTTCTTCAGCATCTTTATTTAACACTATAGATACAACTCCAGAGAAAGCATCAGTTGAATGACGCCACGGAAATGTTGTAGTATAAATTTTAAACTTTGCAGAGCTAAAGATAGACAGTCTATACACACCAGTAATCTTCGCGGTATATTTAATAGTGTTATTTTGCTGTGACCATGTTGTTAATCCTGATGCTACTGTGTACACGATATTGACGATCTGATTATGAGGAATTTTAATCAGATTAGTTTTTTGAACAATATTAGGTATTCCACTAACAATATCATCGAGTTCCATGTTAACGTCGGCTAGTTTTATGTCAACGATTGGTGGATCACCAAAAAATTCTTTAATGGTTTTGTTTATGTTTCTACGAAAATTTAAAAACGTTTCCACGTGTCTAGTAAAAGTAACATTGAGTGTGGTCATATCGTCATTGATTGTTTTTAACGAAGTTGTCGTAGGAATGTTGCTATCGTCTACATATTTCTTCGTTGCAGCGTCAAAATCAGATTCTGGTGTTCTAAGATTATTAATACCATTATTATTCATGTTGAGAAATGCACGCATTATACCACCGTTGACTAACACATACTTAGATTCTTGATCGTCGACATATTTCTTTGTTGCGGCGTCTGTATCTGCGACTGGGTTTCCAAGGTCTATAATTTTATTTTGATTCATAATAATGCTGCCAGTAAATACATCACCAGTTTTCTTGAGATAATCGTTAACTGACTTACCCGAATCTTGTATTTTACCTTGATCAGTGAAAGTAACGATATTATCAACAACTGCGGTAGGAATTCGTATAAGTACATCTGGCAGTTGTATATTGCTTGTCTTTAATCGTCCTTGTTTATCCTGAAAAACAACGACTTCATTTTGATCCACACTTGTAATATTTAATAAATCATCAATCTCATTTCTGAGTTGATCAAGAGTTGCGTATTTAGATAAATCACCTTGCTGCTGAGCTTTACCACGAGCAGATCTTCCGTAAATATCTACCATTATATTTATCAATATCTGTTTAAATGTGACAATGTGGTATATCCATGCACGATTTTATGAGGTGGTTTTGTTGATTTTGATATAGCATTAAATACATTAAGTACTTCACGACCACATATTGGTGGATCAGTTAATGTTTGTGTTGGTAACGTTGAATACCAGATTGAAGCAGTATTATTGCTGACATAATGAAGAAATTCTTTTGGTGGCGCTAATCCATATGAATCAAAGTAAATAGTTCCACGTGGATCAATTGCATATCCAACCCAATGCGTGCCTGATCCAGAATTTTTATCGAGATTGATAATACCAGTTTCTAAATCGCTAGCGATTTTAGGTAGTTGATCGCGCATGAAAACACCTCTGAAGTTTTTTATTTTTAGTTTTTTAGCAGCATTGAGTAAATCAAAATTGGACATAGGCGATATCAGTAAACTGTCCCGGGAAGTCTTAGACCCTTTCCGTACCATGAATGTGGAGTCCCTGGCAATCTGAGACCTTTTCCCTTTTTTTTGATTCCCTTTCCTGTTGCTTTCTTTAATGCCATTCCAGCAGCAGTTCCAACAGCGCCTAATGCAGCTGCTTTTGCAACAGCTGGGGCTGCAGCTGCTATTAAAGCTGGTATAGCTGCGAGAAGTGGAAATATACCACCCGTCTTAGCGATGTCTTTGATGGCGCCCGCAGAAAGATTAAGTTTTATACCTTTATTTGATTTTTTGGCTTCATTGAAGTTTCTGAATTGACGCTCGGTCAACGATAATTTATTTGAACCGCTCATCTGTTCTCGCTTTAGCGATATTTTTATTCCACAGTTATTTTTTGATGCTGATTGTAGTCTTTTAATCTGACCAGGTGTCAGGGTAACACTAACGTGATTGTATGACATTATAATTATTATCCTGATTTTAAATCAGGTGATCTAATTATGTGTTACATATTTTCTACTGGAGCATCAACGACTCTCATTCGTCCACCAACACCTTCAAGTAACATCGTCTTATCGCTGAGTATGACTGCGATTGCCCTATAATCAGCAATAGCTGCTGGTCGTGTCACACGAGCTCGAAAATATATATCAACTACTGACTGTCTGGTTAAATCTAAATGTTCTAGTGAAAAGTAATAAATCGGATATAAGGTTGTAAAATCTAACTGTGATATTTGTAAACCAGTATCAATATTTTGATCACGCCCCATAAACGACATAAGACGATGATATACACGTGCTACATGATTTTGATCGAAATTCAGTAATATATCCTCAGATGGTTCTTGATGTCCATTTATCCTTAATGAAACTTCAGAAACACCAAGTTTGTCAAATATCATGTGACTACGCGTTTGATTATTTACTCGTTCATTATTCTGTAATGCAATAAAAATATGCCGTGGTGCAGAAACACCTTGTTGTGATGCTATCTGCCACGTAAATAAACCATCAATATTACTCTGGATAGCATCTGTGGTCACTGTCAACCATGACAACGTTGATTTACCGCCTTGACTCATAAAAGATAGCAACAGGTCTTCTTCAGATATTGAGGGAGTCATCACTGGCATCCACAATGAAAGTTTTGTTAATACTACTTTACCAGCATCACCAATGGGTCTCCATAATGCATCATCGTCAGTGCCTTTTCGTACAAGTACAACCGTAAGTTTGGCTCCGAAAATGACTTTTCTGACATTTCTACAGAATCCAAAAATATGTGACAGTGGAATTGCACATGAAAATGTTCTCCTATTATCTTTTAACATTGATCTACGTGTTGTAAATCCTAAGTTAAATTCTGGATTAGAATCATGAACCACCGGCCACACATCAGCGTCAGCATTGTTGGCATTATTTCTTGGTCGTCTTATATTATATTGTCTGTTATCAGGATAATCAGAAGTGTCCTTTACAAACATCATTGATGGTCCAGCCGATCTTGAATAATCGTTGCTGTATCTCGCAAGACCAAGTATTGTTGTGGCAACGTCGACGTCTTTCTGGATTGATTCAATATTTTTTCCGTCAGTCATGTACGTAGCGCTATCAAATAACGCCATAATACCATTATTAACAAAACCAACCCTAACTTCAGCTCCATATTCTACTGGTGCTGCAGGAACAGCGTTATTTAAAATTTCACCTTCTACTTCAATAAATGCCTCAGCGGGTAGGAAATACCTACTTGTATCTTGAACCTGTAGTTCAATCCTTCCACGCTGATCTGGAATTCGAGCGTCATAAGAATAATATTGATAATCACGCACAGACTCATCCTTGAGTACTTGTGCATCCATGTCGAACGCTGGATCAGATATACGTTTAAACATCTTTATTATATTTGCTATCGTCTAACACGAAGACCACTTCGAGAAGTGAGACCACTTCCTGCTATCAGACTAGCGGTTATATTTTTTTCTTTTTCTGATAATGGTACATCAGCCAACTCTGCTAGTTTTTGATTAGCAGCTTGGTTTATTATTTTACTAATATTTGCAGGCATTACTTCAGTGCTAGGTAATTTTACAGGTTGAGGTCGGACCGCAGGTCTGCGTATTAATCGTGTTAGTCTATCTTTGATTGCTGAGAATGCTTTACTAGCAACATTGCCAACAGCACCAATACCTTTTTCACGAACAACATCAATAGCTTTCATTGATAGTTGCTTTGCAATCGGTATTGCTTTTGGGGCTATCCTTCTAAATAGACCCTGAACAACATCACCTAGTCCATCTCCGTAGATTGTTTTGTATACTGGTAATCGAGAATTTACCGCCCTGACCATGGTTGGTCCACGTTGAGTACTATGTACGATCATTTTATTATAATAACTGTATTTAATTACATACTCAATCCAGTGACTTAGTCACTATAGTAGTCATCGGCGATTTCATTAATGAGAGACCGATATACATTAATATCCATAATTCCACCTGTAAATAATCGTTTACAAATATCAGCTGCTTCATTAATGATTTCTGGGGAATTATTACCAGCTCGTTTTCCTCCAATGAGGATTTCTAATCGATCAACATCAGCAAGGACATTATTGGGACAAGTAATAAGGCCACTTCCATGAGTAGTAAATCCACTTCCACTTATGTCGCCAGAAGAGATGTCTGACGGAAAATATTCTTCTTCTTCCTCTTCACTTGGTTTCGGTGGTGTTGTTTTACTTGGTTTTGATGGTGTTTTTGGTTTCGGTGATGTTTTTGGTTTCGGTGATACTGGATAATCACGAAGTGATTGCTCAAATGGTTTTGATTTTTTTTCTGGTTGTTTTGGAGGTTTTTGTTTCTTTTGTTTTTTACTTTGTTCTCTCTCTCCTCTTTTCTTGATTGAATTAAATCATTAATTTCCTCAATATATTCCTGATATATTGGATCATCCTCGCTAACTCGTTCAACATTCATAATTATGCTATATAATACGTTTCGCCATTGTTTACTGTTTTTAATATCTTTAGCGTGTTCAGGTTTCATTAATTTATCTCTTTAACTAAAACTATCCAAAGCAAATTTAGCAAATTGTTTTACGTTTTTAATGTTATTAATTACCTTAATAGTTTCTTCATTAAATTTATTTAGTCTAGCAACTACTTTTGGTTTAAGGGCTGGTGCTTCAGCACCTTCAGGTTGATCTTCATCCTCAGGTATTTCCGGGACTGGCATCGCAGCAGCTATTTCGGCTGGAAGTCCACGTAAAATTCTTTTTGTCTGTTTTGTTCTTTCTGCTATTTTTCCAGTTGCTTCAGCGGTTTTCTCTAACACAGGTAGAATGCCTTTAGTAGTCTCAGTGATAGGTTTAAATAATTGTTTTGCATCCTCTTCAAATTCAACCTGAGACTCCTGACGAGATTGTAGTTGTTGTTTAACTAAATCACGAACAGGTAAATATTTTCTAATTGCCTCTAGTCGCTCTCGAGCTAATCTAGCTGAATGTGGTTCTCCAATACTCATTTATTAATAATATCTATACTGGCTGTTTAATTCATAGCAGCAGAGCGTGGACGACAAAAATTGAGTGACCAGACAAGTAAATAAAATCGCATAAAAATTTGAAAAAGAGTCAAAAATAATCTTGCCCAATTAGAGAATTTTTTGGTTTAAACGTTATTGACGTATTTTTCAGCTTCGTAGGAATCCTTAGTTTTGCTTACGGGGTCGAGCAAAAAGTTGTAGGGTTCACCCTACCTGCGCACAAAAAATAAAAAAACCACTTTTAAAAAATGATCCAAATTATTTGGTTGGTTAGAAGTTTCAATTTGACGTTATTGACCTTGTATCTCAGCCTTTTTGAGACCCCCCCATCAGGCAAATTTTTCGTATCTTCGTAGGAACCTTTATTTTTATAAAATAAGGTCTCTACGACTTTTGTAGGGTTCACCCTCTCTGCTGCTCTGTGTGTGTGTGTGTGTGTGTGTGTGTGTGTGTGTGTGTGTGTGTGTGTTTGTGTGTGTGTGTGTGTCCCCTTATGTAGTATTCCGCATTACACATATGACGGCCAAATACATATATATGTCCACACAACATTGTCTCAATAGGTGTATATAAGCATAGATAGCTGATGGTCTGGTATATTGGTATCTGTCCACATCATAAGGATGTTTTCATAAACCCATGTTGAACTTTATCAACACAATAAGAAATTCCACATGACCCCGTGTTTAACTATATCCACATTATAAGGATATCCTCATAAGGCTATGTTTACGTTTATCCACACAATAAGAAATTCCTCATGACCCCATGTTTAAGTATATCCACATTTTAAGGATATCCTCTTAAGGCCATCATTAAGTATATCCACGATAAATGGAATTCCACATATGCCCATGTTTAAGTATACCCACGTTATAAGGAATTCCATGTTTAAGTATACCCACGATAAAAGGAATTCCACAAAAGCCCATGCTTAGTATTCCACACGATAAGGATGTCCTCATAATCCCATGTTTAAGTATATCAACGATATAAGGATATCCTCATAAGGCCATGTTTAATTATATCCACATTATAAGGCTGTCCTCATAATCTCATGTTTCAGTATATCCACGATACAAGGATATCCTCATAAGGCCATGTTTACTTATATCCACATTACGATGATGTCCTCATAAGTCCATGTTTAAGTATATCCACACAATAAGAAATTCCACATAACCCCATGTTTAAGTATATCCACGATATAAGGAATTCCACATAAACCCGTGTTTACTATATACATATTATAAGGATGTCCTCATAATCTCATGTTTAAATATATCCACGATATAAGGAATTCCACATAAGCCCATGTTTAAGTATATACACATTATAAGGATGTCCTCATAAGCCAATGTTTAAGTTTATCCGCACAACAAGAAATTCCACATAACCACATGTTTAAATATATCCGCATTATCAGGATGTCCTTATAAGCCCATGTTTAAGTTTATCCACACAATAAGAAATTCCACAGAAGCCCATGTATAAGTATATCCACGTTATAAGGATATCCTCATAACCCCATGTTTAAGCCTATCCACGATATAAGGAATGAGATGAGCCCATGTTTAATTATTCCACCTATAAGGATGTCCACATCAGTCCATGTTGAAGACTTTAGACACTATAAGGATGTCCCATCTTCGCAATGATAACCTATCTACACCTTGGCGGATCGAACAGATATTTCAGTGCTTTGTCCTAGCGATATCTATTGGATTTCATGAGTTGGCTCCCTCAGTATAAAAGGCCAACTAACCTACAGCGTGTTACAGCAGTACGTTGAACATCGGCCGAAAATGGTGGAGAGAACCGAGCTCAAGTGGATACTTTGTAAGTTTAAAATCAAAAGTAAGACTATGTACCAGATAGAGGCCATTCAAGGTGTATTTGAGGGAAAGGATGTATTTGTGCAAACACGGATCGGCATTGGAAAATTGGATATTTATGAATCCATTCTATTTGTGTGCTCTCCTTGTATCGATCAAGTTGTAACAGTGTTCGAATTTGAACAACTTGATTTTGATTTGATGCGGTGGCTTGCCGCCGCATCCAATGAAATTCACTGACCCGAATCACTGAAATATCTGATCGATCCGATAAGGTGTTGATAGGTTAACGTATCGGAACCTTGGCTGGCGAAGATGAGGATGTCCACGTAAGTCCATGTTTAAGTCTATCTACATTATAAGAATGCCCTCATACGCCCACTTTTAAGTCTGTCCACAATAGAAGGATGTCCACATAAGCCCGTGTTTAATTCCATTCACATTATACCGATATCTTCATAACGTCATGTTTAAGTATATCAACACTATACGGAATTCCACATAATCCCATAATTAAATATACCCACACTATAAAGCTGTCCACATAACTCCATGTTGAAATAAGGCCACACTATAAGGAAGTCCACATAAGCCCATGTTTAAGTATGTCGACAGTATAAGGAAGTCTGCATAAACCGATGTTTACGTCTCCACGCTATAAGGGTGTCCATATAAGACCATGTTTAAGTCTCCACACTATAAGGATGGCCACATAACCCATGTTTAAGTCTGCTCACTATAAGGGTGTCCACATAAGTCCCTGTTTATGTCGATCCACGCTATAAGGATGTCCTCATAAGCCCATGTTTATGTCTATCCACGCTATAAGGATGTCCTCAGAAGCTCATGCTTAAGCATGTCCACATTATAATGGTGTCCACATAAGGCAGTGTTTAAGTCTTGATATTTTCCCTTTTGTTTGAACCCCTTACCGATTTCAAAAACATACGACATCAAGAATATATAAATGAAGAAAGAAAATACTTGGTCGTATCATTCATCAATTTATAATTTCTAACCGATTGTCGTCGTGGGGTCCCAAAAACTGTCAACTTGTTGGCGTTTTGAATCAAACGGGAGTTTCTTTAGTAATATGGTCGCCATGTTTGCAAGGGCAGGTTTATGTTTTCAAACAACATAAGTGATATAGTTCACCGTCTTTAATAATCTTAATAATTATGTACATTTGGGGGTTACATCTCTTTGAACACATGTATACAAGACTGCCTCCTTTGTTATTTGTGTAATTTGTTTTATAAACCTTAAAACTAGATATTGCAACTACTAGATGCAAACGACAAAGTGTTTGCTTAAATAGACTATTCTAGTAACCTGAAAAGGACAGTGAGCAGTCTGTCTGCTTGTTTGTATTGAGTTTCTGTTCAGTCTGAAAAGCGATTAAGATAACAGTGTTAACCCCTGGAGACAATCAGCTTAGAAGTTATAGATTAATGAATGAAATGACTACGTTTTGTGCATTTTTTATATCCTTGTTATTTTTGTTTTTAAAATCAGGGGTGGGTGGTATAAACAAACGGGAGAGTGTGCGAATACTATAGAACAGCAGGCCGGTATATCTCATATTATGCGAATAACACAACGTAAAGACCAACTGCTTTTTGAGCTGAAACATTACCATCTGAAGCAATCGGAACGTCCTCTATTATTTCTTAGGGACAATAATATGTTTCTGATGCATGTCGGCGCAGTAATTTACATGCGAAAAACTTGCATGTTGTTTGTCGGACATTTTCTCCATAAATAAGAAACCACTATAAATCTAATGGAGCAGCAAGGAGGGTGAACCTTACAAAATTGGATTCGAGCAAACATATCTAAAACAAAGATTTCACACGAAAAAAATTTTTAAAAAAACGTCAATAACGTCAAACTGAAACCTCTAACTTTCCGTGATACCACCAGTGATGAGATCACCGGTGATAAAATCACCGAAGTTAGTTCGTGCTGTTACTTCGCCGTTGACATCCGTGTTTATAAAATTTTGTGAGTGATCGTTTATGTAATCGTGCTCGTCATTTTTGTTAGCCCACCCTCCCTGCTACTGTGGTTTTTATCCAAATATTGTATCAAGTCCGTTACGATATCTTGACCTTGGATCATGCAAGCTTATTGTTAAAAAACCAAACGGAGTAGCTTGTGCTTTTGAAAAAAAGTGTTTGAATTTAATCATGTCCATGTCCCCTGAACACCAAGTATAATAAATATTTTGCAGATATGATTATCAACTCCGTTAAACACAACTAAAATATTACAGTTATCTCTGATCACTTTTGGAATTTGTGTATAACGCTGTGTAACATAAATCACGTCTGTATTTTTATGTCTACCTCTA
The DNA here is from genome assembly GCA_016617855.1 of Megalonaias nervosa. Lineage (NCBI taxonomy): Eukaryota > Metazoa > Mollusca > Bivalvia > Unionida > Unionidae > Megalonaias > Megalonaias nervosa. The sequence goes on along the minus strand of JAECUM010011369.1, from coordinate 69,338 downwards.
GAAAATATCCTAGCTGGATTTGATTGTTTGTCCAGCATGACATCATCGTATACTACTAAATTATTAATACTTCCATGAGGGCCACTGGCCCTGAGGTCATCTACAGATGGCGCTTCATCAATATCAGTGATAAAATCAATAACGTCACTGTCTTCATTCAGCAACTTTGCATTTTCATTAAAATCTTTAAGTACTTCATAGCATCGCTGATCATCTACAGATGGAGCTACTAAATATAATTTATCCCACTTGAGCCATCTCATTATCAGATTAAGCAATAATTGTGTTTTACCTGATCCAGATGGACCTATTATTATCATTCTGATAGAATTCGGTAGCGCTGGGTGATGCTTTACTTGTTTTTGTTTTCGTGTCGCCGAAAAGTCAATTATATCCATATAATAAATAATATGAATTTATATTGTGTTCGATGCAGGGCAGCTACGTCCACCACCCGATTAACAGCAATAACAACAACAAAAATAAAACACGCGCACTGACAGGTAGGTGTGAAAAGTGTGGCACAAAAAAATATAAATTTATTTCAAGTATAAAGACAGGAGGTGATACTGCTGCTTCGTTGGGAAAATTACCAGGATTACCGTGGGCGAAATATCCCCGGGGAAAAAGACTTACCGGGTTATAATTATTGTGGGCCTGGGACTCTTTTAGATATTCGTCTCGACAATCAAGATCAACCGCGACCTGGAGAGTATCCAATAAACAAGATTGATCAAGCATGTTACGTTCATGATATTGCTTATCGAAGTAAAGATTTACAATAACGACATCTCGCCGATATCAAATTAATTCATGCCATAAATAATATAAAAGATAAATCACTTCGAGAAAAATGAGCTGCTTTTCTGGTAAAAGCTGGTATGAAAGGTAAAATTATGTGAGGGGCTGGGTAATTAATTATATGATTATTATAATGAAGTCCATTTATTATTCCCCGAGAGGATATTGGAAGGGCAAAGCAGCGATTAGTAAACTCGCCCAAGCTGCAAAGGTTTCACGTGCTGTTGCTGCAGCGTGGTTAGCACGACAAGCAATATGGCAAATCTATCTACGTCCACCTAAAAGAATTCAATATGCGTATTTTGATGTCAGCGTTCCCAATGAAGTTCATCAAGCAGATATTTTGTTTTTACAGCACGATACTATTAAAACACGTGGACGTAAATCACGCACATACAAATACGCTTTAACTGTCGTTGACATTGCAAGTAGATGTAAAGAAGCAGAACCACTGTCAACAAAGACAGCAACTGAAGTTGCATCTGCGTTTGAACGAATTTATCAACGTGGTGGTCTACGATGGCCACGGCTGCTACAGGTTGATCCTGGCAAAGAATTTCTCGGTGCAGTATCATGTTGATGAAAAAACATAACATGCAAATCAGACGAGGACACACCCAAATTCATCTTGATCAGGCAATCGTTGAAAGATTTAATCGAACACTCGCTGAGCGGTTATTCGGATACCAGTATGCGAAGGAAATAATTTATACAGATACAAGATCTCGCGAATGGGTTGCAAGATTACCAAGTTTGATAGCTGCGTTAAATAATGAAATTACTCGTGCAACTTCTATGAAACCTTCTAATGCGATCACAAAAAAAATATATACCAATACACCGACGTAATTCTTCCTCTCAACCAGTGTTAGGTAATGTTACCGTAAGATATTTATATGAACCTGGTGAACTTTAAGGAGGTAAAAAAAGAGCAACTGATCCTATCTGGAGTGTGACTACACATACAATTTCTAGCATGGTAAGATCGACTGGTAGACCTGCAATCTACAGACTAGATTCAACTGCTCCTTAACGTGGATTTGTGCGCGAACAATTACAAGTAATTCCTGAAGACACACAATTACCGCCACGTTCACTTTTGCAAATTGGAACCCCTGCGTCGATTGCATTCAAGACAGGTCAGCGTCACATTATCACGTTTATGACCAAGATCACTATTAATTCTATCCACGGTAAATTGTTTTGGATTATTACTCGAATACTTCCATAGCATATTACAGTTACAAATTACACAATGATTATTCTGTCGTTGTTTAAGTGTTATAATTAATTCCGTATCAATATCAAAATCATGATTATTTTTTTTGGTCACATTGCTTATAACCAAATAGTTTTTTTGTTATTACGCCAATAACTTCGGTGTCACTAATAATTTGATTATTATTTACAATAACTCTGTGCAGTTGAGATATTCTCCTGACTCTAGATACTGCGAGATAAACTAAATTTGACCATTCTATTCTATCATCGACAATCCAGATATTTGTATCAGCAATAGTTAGTCCTTGTGACGAGTGAATCGTTATAGCATATCCCAGTTTCCACGGTGAGTTATTCATACTCAACGCGCTCTCAACAACATCAACATCAGCCAACACAATATCATTTAATACGAGATTTTGTTTCTGGACACTTTCAGTGTCTCGTCCCGGAATTTCAACTTCAATATTCTGTCGTCGAGCATCCGCTGGGCGATAACACAACGGCACAGGTAACATTGGAAATCTTTCCTTGTGCAACAGAAATAATTTCTCTTGCAATTCATCACGAACTATTTTTCTACTCGCAACTATCAAATCATTTGGTGTCCACAGATTCCAAAAATCATTTACGGGAGTTTCTGGAATTATTTCACGCATTATCTCACATTGTATTTTATCTGGCTGTAGTCTGATTAATCTTTAAAATTCTTTCAGAGGTTCATCAATAGCTCTATGATCATCATTGATTTCTTCATAATAATGCACAAATGATTTTAACCACTGGTGCGGAGATTGACCGACGAAAAGTGGTGGTTGACCATGATCGCCGCATATAATTATCGCATCATTTTTTGTCAGTAACCAATCAAGAAATATTTTTAATGTTTCTAACGATACTGTACAAATCTCATCCCGGATGATGATTTTTGGAATATATTTCTCACCCATTCGCTCAGGTGTCCACGTATCTCCACACCATCTGAAGAAACTATGGTATGTACATGATTTTACTCCTCGTTGTTTTATTTCTCTTGCTAGTCTGTGTGTAGGTGTCAGCACAATCATGTCCGACGAAATAATTCAATCACACGTGTTGTTTTACCAGAACCTCCAGGTCCATTGAGATAAATGGTTTTATATCTAGACACGGGATCAAATACAGATGGTGATGTTGATACTGGTGTTTGATTGTCATTACCGTAGTATATTTCTTTGATATCAACGTCGGCTGTTTCAGAATAATCAAGTATACTTTCTTGTTTTATTCTTCATGATCCCCATTCGCCGCTACCGAGTAACGGTTTTACCAAATCTAAATATTTTTTATTTATATAAAACGAATCCGTAGCAACTCTGACGGCGTAACAAGGAAATCTATTAATCATCGACAATAAATTTATAGAAACGTAAGCGAGCATAGAAGATCTTAAATGAGTAAATTGTGGCGACTCACCATCAATATAACTCACTACTGTACCTAGTTTGGTTCCATCTGACAAATAAGCATTGCTTCTGCTTATAAATGGTCCTTTGTTCGTTGTATCAGTAATTATAAAATCTAATTCAGCATCATCCATAATCAATCCTGTACAATGTCGTTTATGATCATATGAACCGCCTTGAGTAAATTTACCGATTATTTTTCTACCGAGATCTTTTGCAACTTTATTTTCATAATCGATTGTATCCCAATCCGTTAACGGCGAATGTTGCTTTTGTTGTGGTAGCCAAACTTGTTTCTGCGAATGATATGATATAATAGCTTCACTCACACTCAACGATATTAAAATTCCAGCATCAAGCATGTATCGTAATAACACCGTTGGAACCCAATGTTTTTCTGAGAAATGTCTACCAAACCACGTATAAACGATCGGATGAAGATTATCACCGAACTTAAATGATTTTACATAAGCAAATCCAGTTAAATCAAAATCAGGTAATTGTCCATTTATCGCAACTCTTGTCATTTCGTGTGTGGGATGTCCGAATCGATCAAAGTATTCAGAACAGTCTCCGTATCCAAGAAAACTTCCAGGATAACACGCAACCATATCAACGGATATAACTTTACGATGATCGTATTTGGTATTCCATAATCCGCCATGCCCATATTCGACACAACTACGTTGAACATCTTCGAGGAATTCTGATCGTGTCGGCGACCATGAATTTTTGTTCTGAGCAAAGTGAGCCGCAACTGATGGAACTGTAAAACAATTATTCAGTAATTGCTCAACTTCAACATCATCAGAATTATATTTCAGTGCAAGATTCTTCATTTCTTCATGGAGAGATTCTTTACGGTAAATATCTCCGTTAGGTTTTACAAACTGATCGTAATATGCGGATTCTGAACTTTGAAATAACCAAACAGATACAGGGTCGCTCTTGCTAATATCGGCGATAGCATCAAATATATAATCGTCATAAAATCTGACTGTGCTCTCTCGTGGAAATATTGTTATGGCATCGGTCCATGCATGCGCATTATGATCAATGATCGTTATTGGAGCTCCATTTTTTGTATATTTCTGTTTGTACAAAATTTCTCCGGTTAGTGTTTTTACTGTTATGGGAAATTTTAATTTCTTTTCTAGCTTAGCAACGTCACTGATAGATGCTCCGGTATCTCTAACTGTTTCTGCCCACTCGTTTATTTTTGTGCGTCTTATATCTGTTAAACCGTTTCCGCGTATTGCTTTTGAGAAATGTTCCATAACTCGTTCAGCTATGCAATTTATTCTTGAAATTTTCATTGGTTTGAGATCCCCAACGCTGGGTTTATTATTTAGCGGATATATTGCATATATAACCGCAGTAACAGGATACTCCCGTTCATAATATGGTTTATCAATACCTGTCAGCGTACCTGGCTTGGATTGTTTATTTAATATAACAGTATTATTTCCAGTATGAAGCCGTACAGGTTCACGTTTGTCACGAATAATCCAAGTATCATCATCTGTCTGCACAATAAATTTTACTAGAATAATATATCTCTGATTGTCGAGGTAGTTAAGAATATTTTTACCTCGTTCGTCGCTCATTCTAGCGTCAACAACAACACCAGCGGTGTCGTTCATAATCCTGAATGTCGACCAAGTATGAGCCGCACCATCGTTGCGAAATTCTTTTTTACCTTCACGGATACGATCGGTTATATCACTATTTATCAAAGCCAGATCTTGCATCGAAAAATTAAATTTAGATTTTGGTAATTTGTCAAGATCAAATCTTGCGGTGGAAGGTTCAATTGTGGATAATCTCTCAAATTCCTCCATACTATATTTAAGACAAAATATATGTTTAATTAAACTTTAATTATATATATAATGATTCAAACAAACAACCGATGCCGATGGCTTATGATTGGATTTTCAACTCCTTGTAATAAATCATGCGTAAATGAATTTTGTGGCCAACATATGCAAAGTTATCGTAGAGGTAGTCTAGGACCAAAACCGTGTTTACGATGCGGTGTTGGAGTCAGAGGAGAAACACGGTTGTGTGTAGCGTGTGGTGGTAAAAGATACAGAGAGTTGAAACGATATTATGATAAGAAGTCGTCAGGTGAATCTCCGTTAAAAACCGCTGAAGATTATCTGGCCAGATTTCAAGATTATCATTTAGACAAATAATATTATATATAGAAATGGAACAAGGCGTGTTTTACAAACATCCCATCATTAAAAATTATGAAGCTTCTCGTGATGGTGTAATCAGACACTGTCAAAAGAAAATATCAGTCGGTGTTGCTAGTAATACTGGGTATATCATGTTTAGTGCTGGAAATAAAAATTATTACTCCCATAGGTTCATATTCGAATGTTTTCATGGGGTTATCGAAGACGGACTTGTAACTGATCACATTGATCGAAATCGCAAAAATAATAATTTATCTAACCTGCGAGTTGTTACACAAAGTCAGAATTCTGCACTTGGGAATACTGGGAAATGTAGAATGCTTGAAAGGAGGTCGGTTATATCCATAAATACAGATACTGGTGAAGAAATAATTTTCCCCTCCATGTATGCGGCTGGTAAATATTTTGGTATTCACCCGCGTGCGGTACAATTTGTGGTGGATAATTCAAGAAGATCAACATATTCAGTTAAATACGATCAAAAAATTATATTCCGGTATATATAATGAAGAGAGATAAATCCGTCATCGCTGATAGAGCAATCAAGTAGTTGTCTCCCTTTTTTTATTATTATAGTAGGTTATTCAGATTTTACATAAGCCGTGTGTGCGGTGGTCATTATCGATTTTTTTGTTTAGACTGTAGCACGCGGAAAGAACTAGAATATATCGATCCATGCATCACTGCTAGATAGTTCTGGCTTGCGAGTAGTTATATACTTAAATTTAACTGTCCGTTCATAACAGCTCCGATAGCCGTGTGGTTAAGGCGTTTGCGTGCAGATCCACTAGTGGAAACGCTGCGTGTTCGAGTCTCCAAAAATGCTAAAGATATATTATCTTGCATTCGGCGACAGATGCTATTATAGTGGGGGCGCAAGCAAGCCCCATGAGATTTCATGTACCCTCACCACGTCGAACAACCTGGTGGGTGCAGTTTTGCACTTACCCCGGGGTTTGATTTGGGGGGGTTACATGAAATCGATATGCCCTTGCGTCCCTAAAATAAACAACAGAGTGATGTGAAGTCGTGATCTCACTGAAAGGTACACCACATAGGGACATTCAGAAAGAATGTCCGCTGACGAAAAAGTCTCAATAAGGTGCCTGTGGACCATAAGACAGGTCTTAACCATGAAGAGTGCCCCGTGGGCTTAAGGCCCCAACAAGGGACTATTAGGATCTTATTGGTAAAGGCTTTACCGGCAAAAGGGACCCAGTGGAATGGTAGACTGAGCATCATCTCTGCTGTTTTTTTTTGAATTTATAAAATATAATTTTATTCTTATTTTTATTCAGAATATATTTTTATATTTATCTGATTCAGAATAGATTTTAAATATTTTATCTGATTCAGAATATATTTTTATTATAATAAAATTTTATTTTTATGAAATTTAGTCAGATTTTCTAAATTTGACGGGTAATATAGATTGTGACTTTGATCAGATTTTCTGAATTTGACGGGTAATATATCCATCAAAATTGTGACTTTGGTCAGATTTTCTAAAATATTTTCTTTTATTCAGAAATATTTATTCAGAAATATAATTTTATTTAAGCAAATAATTTATAATATAAAAAATAATGAATCATGAAAATATCACATCAATTATTTCTGCTATTAAGAAATTACAAAACAGCGGCGTGAAAATATCTGACCAACTTGATCCTGAAAAAATAATGAGCGATTTTGAATCATTACAATTTCGGAGGTCAGAAAATAGATACACCTTGCCCTCCGATTATAGATTCATAAAGATAATTCAGCAGGCGATGTTACGATCGCTGGCGGCAATCACGGATGCGCAGGTGAAATTATTTGTACCGTTATCACGGGCCATCGAGCGGGTTAGGTTAGAATTATCTCACGAATACGAAACGAAAAGACTCGTACACGCTCGTATAAAACAGCTGAAAGATATCAAGGCAATGACTGAGTTGATAAACGAATACGCGGAAGAATTACTGGCTAAAGATAAAGACGGTCACGAAGTCACTGAGTGTGACTGGAGTGATTGTGTCACTAGTGACGAAGTCACTGACAACGTCACCAGTGACAACGACGACGAAGCTAGAATACCCACTTGTAAAGTTGTCCCAGCTGATTTTAAACCGTAAAAAAATAATTGTTGTTGAAACCTGATGGACGTGTACATTTATTATATATTATATAAAAAATGTATACTTTCGCCAACAATGATAGGAGCCTCAGATCGGTGAAATAATTACTCTATCATCGTTGTTGAAAGTGTACATTTTCTATATATTTATTAATGAAATGTACACTTTCAACAACCATCATACCGATCTTAGATTGTTGAAATAATCCTTGTAATCGCGCCCCAACAAAAAAAAAATATTTTATCCTAGACGTTGTCTTTGACATTCTTTTTTGCTTGGCATTTTCTACGATGACGTTCTACGATGACGCTCTAAGATCTCACATACAAGTTTACATTCAGCGACTCCGACCTAAGATCGAGCAAGTGGCCATTATGGCCAGTAAGTTTGAAATTTATCCGTGATAAGAGACGACTGTGACATTTCAGATAAACAACATTGATTGGCTCTGATACAATCAAATAACCTGGAGGGACCTGAGGGGTAAATGAGTAGAGAATGTATCCTTGTTGGGCCTGGTTGGATTTATCAGTGTCCACTTGATAACTGCCGTCGACGACGTCACATACTAGACTGACAGCGATCGTTGATGTGATGTTAACGATATTCGGTGAGACATGACGGCCACCACCATATGGGTCGTTATTATATCTGAGAATATTTGCTGGTGGGGCTATTTTTTCCACGATTCGAGGATCATAGGAAAGTATTCATCGATAACGTCGTTGAGTTTCTTCGTTAGCCCGTCCGTGTTAAGTTCTGGTATCGTAAATGTTTGGAGCTGTTCTTCAGTTATTTTATAGTGTTCAAGAAATGCAATCACGAATATATTGTGGACTGGTTTATTCTTTTTCCATTCAATAAAAAATGCGACGACAAATTGGTCAGCAAATTTTACATCGGATATAATTCTATTTAATTGTTTTATTGTTTCGATGATTTGTTTTTTTGCATCATCGTTGTAGAATTGCGACAGTGATAAAAACAGACTTTTTAGATCATCAATTTTACAATCATATTCAACCTCAACAATCGTAAAAAAATTCTATAAATCTTTCACTGTCAAAAACTTCATATATTTTACCGCCTTCAAAAGAAACCATCTTCCCCTTATAATCTTCATTGTAAAACAATATCGCATCGTTCGATATACTATTGATGTTATCCATGATAAATTGTGAAAGTTTTGTTGATTTTTTCACTGGTATAAGAAATTCATTCTTGATCAGTTCAGCGGGGCCTACATAAACCGGCGAGACATCAGGCCAACCTAACACTGATCTAATCGAAGACTGATATATGTCCACGATGTAATCCGGCGATAATATTTCAACGGCCGACGACAACGTTGGCTCGTGGACGGTAATAGCAATCTTTGATTCGCGTCCCGTAATCGATTTAATTCTGCGTTGAAATTCTTCGTTGATTTGTTCGATTTGGTAACTACCTGTTGGTATACTAACTACTTGCCAATTAGGAGTTCCATCGAGTTTATTTTTGTTTGCAAACACTAACGAATTATTCGGCGGAAGACCACCAAACGACGTTGACCTAATATTTAGCCAACTATAATACACCCGTAATTGTGCTAATGCTATCTCGGATGCTGGTATTGCGGTTGGAAAATTAATACTGAATTCGGGCGAAGTCGAGCTCGCTGATATCATTGTGGTTCTTACCGGAGCAGTATTAGTAACGATCTGTTGCAATAATTCCTGAGATCGTTGATCGAATGATGTCATTATTATACTATTATTGTTTTAAATCACCGACCACGACATCATTGACGACGTTGTCGTCGAATACTTCATTGTAGATCTTTATTGCGATACTGAATTCTTCGTCAGATATTATTCCATCATTGAGCTACGAAGAAATCAACGATGATAATTTAGAATATGCGGTCGTTGCAGTATGTAATTTCATCGTGTACTCGTTTAATTTTTCATTCGTGCACGTATTTATCTTTTTCGCGATTATGTTAAATATTCCAGCGATCGACGTTGACGATGAAACAATGATTGTTACAACTATCGGCGCTGTCATCGTCGCTAGCGATGCTAATACTACGCCGGTTCCAGCAACTAGCGTAGAAACCGAATAAACCATAATATCAACGACTGTTGCACGTCTACGATACTTCTTTATTTTTGCTGTATAATCATCGATGATGGTTTTTAATTTATTCTGCCATGTCGTTACTTGATCGTATCTGTATCGCTGAACGTCTATCATTATACTATATTAAGTACTTAATTGTTGTCGTCTAAGACAGTGATAAATTCAATTCCAGACACCACCAGTAACGTCTCGGGGGTATTTCCGTTTATATCAACATAAATGTTTCTTTGGTGTCCTTGGTTAGCATCACCAGTAGAGGATCATGATATACATTCGGCGATGATGATGTGGCCGCAGTAATTTCCAAACCATACATGGACAGCCTGTATAACCCTGTTACTTCTGCGGTATATTCCAGAATGTTATTGCGCAGTGTCCACGTTGATACCCCAGACGCCACCGTGTACGTGATGTTGCTAATTTGTTTGTGTGGAATTTTAATCAGATTCGTTTCTTCAGTGATATTAGGAATTCCACTGACAATATCCTTGAGTTTTGTATCAATGCCAGTGAGTTTCATATCAACGGTTGGTGGACTTCCAAAGAATTCTTCAGCGGTTTTATGAACCTTTTGAAAATTTCTACGAGTATTATTAAACGCACCTACATGAACGTCATACTCGGCTCGAAGTGTATTTACTCTATCATTGATCGTGGTATCGCTATCATCCACATATTTCTTCGTTGCGGCATCTTCGTCGCCGTCTGGTGATCGTAGAGCAACAATTTTATTTGAATTCATGTTAATTTCGTTGGTCATAATACCCCCGGTGGATTTTAAACGATCAGAAACACTTTTTCGAATTTCATCTCGAATTTCCGCAATAGATATAGATGAATCTCTGATCGTTCCGATGTTAGTAAACGTTGCAATGTTACCTTCGGTTGATCCAAGAACTCTACGAAAAATTTCAGTCCATTTGAGATTACTCGTTTTCAAAACACCAAATTGATCCTGAAATACAACAACCTCGTTGGCGTCTACGGATATTAAATTCGTCAACGATGCAATGTCATCCTTGGCAACGTAATCTGATAAATCTACGTTGAGTTGTTTTTTACCAGGCGCCGTAGCAGGTCTTCCGTAGATATCTACTATTATATGATTAGCGATTATTTAATGTATATTCATGTACAACTTTATGAGGTGGTTTCGTTGATCTTGATACAGCATCAAGTACTGCTAATGCTTCACGGCCACGTATTTTAAAAATTCTTTTGGTGACGCCAACCCATACGAATCAAAATAAATAATTCCACGTGGATCAATGGCGTATGCGACCCAATGAGTACCTGGCCCCGTTGATGAATCAAGATTAATAATACCTGTTTCTGACAGTGCCGGATTTTTCGGTAATTGATCACGCATAAAAACACCTCTAAAAATTTTTATATTGAATTGATTAGCGGCGTTGATAAGATCAAAATTCGATAGTGGAACTATCGTTGACGACGTCATCATTGAGTCCCTGGAATTCTTAGTCCGCGTCCCCAAACGTTGTTTGGTCGAGACCCTGGAAGTCTCAGACCGCGTCCGACTCGTCGTCGTCGTCTTTTTTTTAATCCTTTTCCTGTTGCTTTCTTTAATGCCATTCCAGCAGCTGTCCCAACTGCACCTAACGCAGCAGCATTTGCAACAGCTGGAGCGGCTGCGGCTATCAACGCTGGAATAGCTGCGAGAAGCGGAAATATTCCTCCGGTTTTAATAGCATCTTTCATAGCACCCACGGAAAGATTTAATCGTATTCCTTTATTGGCGTGTTTAGCTTCGTTAAATCTCTTAAATTGACGCTCGGTCAGCGACAATTTATTTGCACCGGACATTTGATCGTGTTTTAATGTTACTTTTGTTCCACATCGTGATGCTAACGGTGATTGTAATCGTTTAATCTGACCCGGGGTTAGACTGACACTAACATGATGATATGACATTTATGATATATATACTGATTTAAATCAGCGTTTGCATGTTCGGAAAACATCTACATGTTTTCGACGGGAGCATCAACGACTCTCATGCGGCCACCAACACCTTCAAGTATCATTGTTTTATCGGATAATATAACGGCGATTGCTCTGTAATTAGGAAAATCTACGATATTTCTGTCAACGCGAGCTCGAAAATGTATGTCAACGACAGACTGTCTGGTCAAATCTAAATGTTCGAGCGAAAAATAATAGATCGGATATAATGTTGTAAAATCCAGCTGTGATATTTGCAAACCAGTATCAACATTTTGATCACGCCCCATAAATGACATCAATCGATGATATGCACGCGCTACATGATTTTGATCAAAATTCAACAATACATCCTCGGATGGTTCTTGATGCCCGTTTATCCTCAATGAAACCTCGGAAACACCGAATTTGTCAAATATCATAACGCTACGTATTTGATTATTTACTCGTGTATTATCCTGAATCGCAATAAATATATGTCGTGGTGCAGAAATACCTTGCTGAGAAGCTATTTGCCATGTAAAAACACCATTAACTGCGCTTTGAATAGCATCTGTGGTCGTGGTCAACCATGACAACGTCGATTTTCCGCCGCTACTCATAAAAGAAAGTAGACGATCTTCTTCAGATATTGTTGGGGTCATTACTGGCATCCACAATGAAAGTTTTGTTAATACTACTTTACCATGAAGTGCCGCAGTTGCACCTGCGTCAGCTCCTTCAACGTGCCATAATACATCATTATCTGACTTTTCTTACAAGTACAACTGTGTGCTTGGCTCCAAAACTAACGTTTCTAACATTTCTGCAGAATCCAAAAATGTGCGACAGCGGAATTGCACATGAAAACATTCTGTTCTTGAGCATATTTTTATGTGTAGAAAATCCTAAGTTGAAATTTAAGTTCATTGATATTACTGCGGGGGTTTCTGCGGTTCCTGCGGCATTTCTTACGTTGCCGATGGTTACATTTTTATGAATTGGACTATCAGAAGTGTCCTTGGAAAACATCATAGATGGACCAGCTGATCTTGAAAAATCGTCGCTATATCGCGCAAGACCAAGTATCGTTGTAGCAACGTCGACATCTTTTTGAATTGATGCAATATTGCTTCCATCGATCATGTATGTGGCACTGTCAAACAGCGCCATGATACCGTTGTTGACAAACCAAAACCAACATCGTTATCGTATTCAGTATTATCCGCTTTAAAAATTTTACCTTCGACCTCGATAAATGCCTCCGCGGGCAAGAAATACTTACTCGTATCTTGAACTTGAAGTTCAATTAGTCCACGCTGATCTGGAATTCGAGCGTCATAAGAATAATATTGATAGTCACGCACAGACTCATCCTTGAGAACCGGTGCGTCCATGTCAAATGTGGGATTAGATACTCGTTTGAACATTTCTATGTTGGTACTGTTCGTTTAATACGGAGAAGTTTGTCTAGAAGACGAAGACGTTTATTTTGGATAAGTTTGTCTCGAATAACTTCAGAAATACCACTTCCCGCTATCAAACTTCCTGCTAGATTTTTTTCCTCTTCTTCGGCTAACTCTGCTAGTTTTTGATTTGCAGCTTGATTTATTACTTTACTAACACTTGCAGGCATCACTTCAGTGCTGGGTTATTTTACTGGTGGCTGAGATTTTCGTCGTATTAATCGTGCTAGTCTATCCTTGATGGCAGAAAATACTTTATTAGTAACGTCACCAACAGTACTAATACCTTTTTCACGAATAACATCAGTAGCTTTCATGCCTAACTGCTTTATAATCGGTATTGCTTTTGGGGCAATTCTCGAAAATAAACCCTTAAGAACATCACCTAATCCATCTCCGTAATATGTCTCGTATACAGGTAATCTTGAATTTACCACCCTGACTATGATTGGTCTACGTTGATTAGCGTGTATGATCATCTATTATAATTAATTATTTAACTGTTTAATCAGTGACTTAGTCGGGCGACCTTGGCACGCTAGTGCTAGTCAGTGATGTAATCACTGTAATAATCATCGGTAATTTCATTAATGAGAGCCCTATAATCGTTAATGTCCATAACGCCGCCGGTAAATAATCGTTGACAAATGGATGTGATTTCGTTAATAATTTCAGGAGAATTATTACCAGCTCGTTTTCCGCCAACAAGAACTTCTAATCTATCTACGTCAGCTACGACGCTGTCGGGGCAAGTGATTCCACTGCCAGTTTTCTTACTAAACGGTGAAAAATAAGATGATACACTACCAAGTAATCCACGAGGTTGTTCTATTTCGCTAGGTTGAGTTGGTTCACGAGGTGGAGTTAATTTTTTAGATTTTTTTTCCTCATAAAATTTTATTCGTCTTATTACATTTTCCCTAAACTCATCGTAATCGCCAAAGTCATCTATTTTTCCGATATTTTTAGAAACGAGATATATAGCCGTAATCCAATCATCAAGATCAAATTCTTCAACATACTCAGGTTTTAAATATTTATTTCGGAATTCATATTTTGCTGCCATAGCTTCTGTATATTTTGGATCTTGGATAGCTTCAGCAGCCTTGGGTTTAAAATAATCATTTACTGATCTTTTTGGTTTTTCTTTTTCTTCTTCTTCTTTTTGTTGTTGTTGTTGCATTTTCTGAAAAGCCAACGTCATATTTCTTATAGCTGTATTGTAAGCAGAATATCTCTTATCGGTAGTTCGAGCTTGATCAACGTCAAAACGTAAACGAAAAATCCATTTGTACCATTGCTCGTGCGAGATAGCATCATCGGCGTACTCAGGTTTCAAATATCTTCACCGGTTATCATAGGTTAAAAAAGCAGTTTCAGCTAATTTAGGTATATCATGCTTTGCGATGCCGACAATGAAATCCTCATCGAATTTATCGTGCAATTTAACCCTGGCGCTGGCTTGTGCTTCTGGTTCTTGTTGAGCATCACCTTCTGCTTGATCTGTTTCTTCAGTTGGCTGAACTGCAGCTATTTCGGCAGGAAGTTCTCGTAGAATTTTCTTTGTCTTCTTAGTTCGCTCCGCTATCTTTTCAGTTTCTTTTGCCGTTTCTTTTAACACAGGAACAATGCCTTTAGTGGTTTCAGTGATAGGTTTAAATAATTGCTCTGCGGATTCTGTAAACTCTTCTTGTGTTTGTTGACGCTCTTGTAATTTTTGTCTGACAGAATCACGGACAGGTAGATATTTCTTAATTGCTTCTAGTCGTTCTCGAGCTAATCGTGCTGAGTGAGCTTCACCGATCATTATTATAATGCAATGGTTTAATTACAGCAGCAGGGAGGGTGAGCTGACAAAAATTGCGTGCACGAGTACATAAACGATCACTCACAAATTTTATAAACACGAAGTCAACGGCGAAGTAACAGCGCCAACTAATCCCTGTGATTTTATCACCGGTGATCTCATCACTGGTGGTATCACGGAAAGTTAGAGGTTTCAGTGTGACGTTATTGACGGTTTTTTTTAATTTTTTTTTTGTGTGAAATCTTTGTTTTAGATATGTTTGCTCGAATCCAATTTTGTAGGGTTCACCCTCCCTGCTGCTAGTGGGCTATTATGTGAGCTATTTTTACGATTGGACTGCCTGTAGAACTGAGCGAGAATGTGCAAATGAAAATGTAGCGCCATGCATTTGCAACTTCTCGGTCAATTCTAGTTTCGTAAACAACCGATGTGGTCCAAACGGTAATATCTGCATACATTAGGGTATGGTCCCTAGGATTGACCTCAAAGTTGTGAATGTATCTGAAAAGAACATAGTGGAAGAAGATGGAAAGAAATAGCAACAATAAATGGAGAATATCCCCTTGGATAGCAGTTTATAAATGCCATAAAAACGCATTTGGGGGAAAAAGATTTTTTTAAATGGAGCAGTTGAAGACGTTCTCTGAATTATACATTACCAACGAACATCTTGAATGTTAATATTACAAGTACATTATACTATAACCGTATATGCTTGCATATAATCCGGATCAAACTGCAAACTACACAGACCCAGATCTGCCTACTCATCACGCTCGGGCAAATCTGGGTCTAAGCAGTTTGTTATAGTAAACGCCATACAGGGCATGTATGAGTATTTACTCATTTTAAATGAAATATTAATTATTGTGTTAAAATGTAAAATATTAACTGAGTTTAACCAAAGTCTATTCAATCCTGATTATTGAATGCTCTGCACTTGGAATGTCATCAACAAACTTCCAGACGAAAATTATCGATCGCTATGGACTTTTACAATAGAGGCCAGGTACTAAATGGGTCAAGTTAAAAGCACGTCGAGCCTAATCGTCACAAAATACGGCAGTATGAATTTGTTTATCAACATGGGTAGTTTTTGCTTAAATTGAGCTGAAACATTACCATCTGAAACGATTGAATGTCGCGCCCTGTGTGAGATTACAGCGCGCGATATTCAATCCGGATTGTACTGGATCACACCTTTGGTTTGTTCTCGTCCAAAAATGCCCACGTACTTTAACATTGATTTTATTTCCGTATGTACTTCTCGGGGCGTGTAAATAATGACCTTCTAAAGAAATATGGATGTACAGGGGTCCATATAAAGTGAATAACTTCTATTTATAGGTATGCAGAATTAAATAATAACAATGGCACCCATTTACTGAAATAATCGGTATTGAACGATTACATGACCTGTGTGAGTTTTACTATAGTAGTGTGTGTGTGTGTGTGTGCGTGTGTGTGTGTGTGTGTGTGATTTGGATTTTTAATGTAGTAGCAGTCAGTAGAACCAACATATAGACCTTGATCTTTGGGTGCATTATAAAAGGGTAGATCAGGGTTTATGTTGTTTGCAGCTGGGCGGCAACGTATAAGCGAATCCATACGGCACTTGAAACAGAAAAACAACTAAATAACCGGACCTAAGGCTCTTGAGACGAGTTTGTTTGCAAATCTCAGATTGCTATATCCAGTGTAATCTGAAAACTACATGTTAAAGTTGGTTTTGAGATATATACGCTCTTGGTCACGGGTCAAAGTTGCTAACTTTATTATTACATGAATCTATGCTTGGCTGAATTTTTGTGGGTTGCTCGAGACTACAGTGGGTTTTCTATACCAGATACAAGTATGTCGTGTGTTATTAAGAATACACAACGTTTGCTTATAGTGTATGCCTCACTGACATTAGACCAACAAGTAGGTCCCCGCTTTTTTTTCTGACAGCGGAGAAAAAAAGCGGAGACCTACTTGTTGGTCTAGTTGATACCCTGCTATGAATAAATGTTAGTGACACAGACACCTGTCTCAAATCACACACACCAGACATAACCGAATAAGAACTCTATATTTAGGTATATTATAAGAAAGCATTTACATTGTAAGCAGACACCAATAGAAGTACGCTTCCCTTCTCTCTCTCTCTCTCTCTCTCTCTCTCTCAATCATTCAGTCAATGAATATAATATTGAGTGATTATTGTTTATTATTATCATTATTATTTATTTATTTATTTATTTTCATCCTCTGAAAGTGTTTGGGCGACTTGAATGCAGAAGCCTTTTTTTGTTGGTGGTGATCTTCTGACATCAAAATCGTACAGCAAAAAAATCATTACATTTGTCCTGCTTGCTAGCATGTACTCAAAATTCGGTATTTCTTATAATCATTTATACAAACAATGGACAAACAATGCCAGTTTTCATGCTCCTCGCGTGGTAGGTTTAAGGGAGGTATTAACTCATTCGTTGTATTTTCATTTTATTTGAGGGGTGGGGATGGGGAGATAGCGAACAGCCGGTTGGGGGCACTTGTTTAAGCTTATGTTATTGCGTCTGATTTAGTAACGGGTTGATATCACGTTTGTATTTACTTGTGTAAACAAATGGCAACCTTAGCTGAGTATATATGTACATATCGCTCTTTTTGTTCACATTCTGATCATTGTGGTCACGATCGTACGCTCTCAGGAAATGGCCACGCAAATAGGAAGAATATAATACAACACACACACACACACACACACACACACACACACACACACAAGGTTTCCGACTATTTACAGTATCAGCCAGATGTCAGATGTTCAGTAAGTTGAAAAGGTGAAATCAAGGTTTACCACCCTAAGGCCGCTGTAGTGGCCAGAGACCGAGTTATATATATATATATATATATATATATATATATATATATATATATATATATATATATATATATATATATGCTAAACATATGGGCTCTCAGCGAATTGTTATTATTATTATTATTATTATTATTATTATTATTATTATTATTTAATTAATTAATTTATTTTATTTATTTAGTTATTTACTTATTTATTTGACTAAATGTCAGCTTACCTCCCATGCCAAATAAATGCCTGGTTATAATAATGTGGAGTCGCTGGCAGCCTTAACATGTCGTTCTGTGCTTTGTTATTATTTTTGGGGTGGTTGGTGTATGTTTCTTTTTTTTTTTTTTTCATGTTTTTTGGGTTTTTTTCTTTGTTCTGATATTTTTCCCCATAAGCTTCAAACTGCTAAGAATAGGAACACACAATACTTAGAATGAGTCCACATCGAGTTTATTTCAAGAGCGACTCGCGGCCTTCGTCTCTTCTGCGAGCTATGAGCTCATTTTTTAAAAATAGGTTTTGTTGTTGCCGTTTGTTTGTTTGCTTGTTTGTTTGTTTTTTTGTTGCTCGTTTTGTTTCTTTAAATTTTTTTCTCACTTTATCGATTACATCCGAATTGTATGCCTTGTGCAATGCTGCCCGTATTTCACTTTTCGTGCTTGTGTATTTGTCAACTTCATCTAGGATAAGCTTGATCTATTTCTTCTGCGTTAAATCCTAGTGATAGTTACAGACGTATTCGATGTTGTAATTTCGCTGACCGACATGGTGCTCTCGGCCCATTAAGTGCATTAAACTGGGACGATAGCCTTAAGGCAGTATAGAAAGCTTTTGGATGCTACCTTCACTCACTCTACACCAACGTAGAATTTCATAGGTGACTTTATACAAATCTCCATAAAACTCATCTCACAACAACATCAATATTTCCAGTTGTGTTTATCTGACTGAGGTGAACATACAGCCGCAGGATTTTGATTACCGCTAGACTACTCCCTGTCGTTTGTGTCGCGAGCATAAAATCCGAGTAATGTTAATCCAAGGATGGGAATCTTCGCTAGACTAGGTTCCGATATGATATACCTTGGATGTATTGAGCCGATATTTCTGTGCTTAGGGTCTGTGAATTTCACTGGATGCGGCGGCAAGTCAGCGCATCCAATGAAAAGTATGTTGCTCAGATTTGAACACTCTTCCTGTACAATTGAGACTATGGGAGCACACAATTTGAATGGACTTATAAAAAGCAATATTCCACTGCCGGTCCGTACTTGCACAAATACCTTTCACTCATATACATCTGTAATGGCTTCCGTCTGGTACATAGTCACACTTTCGATGTTCAATTAACAAAGTACCCGTTTTGAGAACAATTGCCTCCACAATTTTCGGCCGATGTGCAATGCACCACTGATACACGCTGTTGATTAGTTGGCGTTACATACTAAGGGATGCAGCTCATGAAATCCAATAGATCTACCTTTGTACAATAGATGACACAGCATGGAGAAATACCAAAGTGCCAGTTATGAGCCAGGTGCATTTCTGGCACAGCGGCACAATAGTCTTTCACGATCGTTTTACTTTTTCTCTCAAGAAAAGGATTCAAATGGTTAGGTGCCAGGTATGACTGCATCTACTTTGAAATATCAATGCGCTGCCTAAATTGTTGCGCCTATTGGACCTATCTTTGAGTGGCTGGATGTGGTACAAATTATCGTTGTCATCCCCAAGGTCTTTAAGAATTTAGTTGCTTCAAATTCCTTCGCAAACTGCTTGATGGCACTCTTTTCTGTCTCCATTAGACTGAGATGTACCCTATCCTTACCACACGGGCGACATTGAGTGCCATTTTCTTTCGACCTGCATGGTGCAGGCGGAACACTTCCCATTCGCCATCTCTGCAGGTGAATTTTGCATGAATCCAACAAACCCTACTATTGGCAGCAAATGGTCTCTCCAACCATTAGCCACTTGCAGCAACTCTAATCTTTAATTTTTGCCTTGGGTATATAAATAAAAATAGGGCTGCCTGTTCATCTTGCTGCCTGTGAGAACCAACAACACGGCCTGACAACCTAGTGTTATTTTGTCTCTCTTTCTGTACAACCAATATTTTTTTTTTGTCTCCCATTTTTTACAACCGGTGGGTTGTTTTTTTATCTCCATTTTTTTATAACCTACTGACCCTTGTGCACCTCCCAACCGACTGACCCCTTTTACATGCAATATTTTAATCATAATTATTAATTTTTCAGTGCGATTTGTTTTCGAAGCAGTTTACATAAGCTGGTATGTTATTAATGCTGGAAAGTTATAAACGCTTTACGAGAGTCAAGAGTGTACACATTCTCGTCACAATTAAAATGTCTTATGCACATACTCAGTTACACATGAGTCTGTTTACACATCAGTCTGTAATCTAACATTGTTCTCTATGACAGTGTGTGACATGCATGCTGAGGTAGGATAGAAAGTTTCGCAAAACATCAGCATTGAGGTATATGGAAAAAACAATTGGTACCGTGATACCTTTATACATCAGTCTGTAATATACCGTATTCGCCATCATAAAACGCTGCTGTGAATAATGTGAACTCAGATCAAGATCTATGTTATACGCTTGGAATCTTCTGTAAAACGAATAACGTAACACCTGATCTCTCTGGCGTATTATTCAACAGGTCCACGATGTTCACATCTATTTGTGTATTATAGACGAATCAAAACGGTAGAAATAAGGGGGAGGGATTGGATCTGATTTGCGATCAGACTGATACCAAATACGTTAATAAACTATTTTTACAGGTAGTCGGTATTGGCAATTCCGGGGCTGGAAAAACATGTTTCATATGACATTTTTGTGAAAGCAAGGTATTCTCTCTCTCTCTCTCTCTCTCTCTCTCTCTCTCTCTCTCTCTCTCTCTCGTGTGTGTGTTTTAAACCTAGCTGATTTCTTCTAGTTTCATTTCTCAGTAAAGTACCTTACTTCACAGTAGAGAAACATCAGAAAGGTTACTTTGGATAATTTTGTATTTGCTGTTGACGATGATGATTTTGAAGGAATAATAATAATAATAATAATAATAATAATAATAATAATAATTATTATTATTATTATTATTATTATTATTATTATTATTATCAAGCATAATAAGTAGTAGTAGTATGATATACTTCATTATTATTATTATTATTATTATTATCACAAATACAATCATTTCATAGGACGACGAGGACGACTCTGAGGTAACGGCTTGATACTACGTGTATTGTAATGAAGCATCAGTCCGCAAAGCTTACGCAAAAAGTTATGTGCGTTTGGTGTTGCTAGGTGGTTTAATGTGACCTATTTGGAATTTCATGTTTGTTTCCACAAATACAAGCCTGATATGCTATCTGACAATGCCCGAGTCATTCTTTTTTCATTGCCAACAAAATCGGATATGTTGTGTGTAAGGAAGTTAGGATCGACATTTACAACAACATCATCCAATATTACATTATTATCTGTAAGTTCAATCAATCTATCTAAAGTGAAATGTGTTTCGGTGAGAACAAAAATTATTTGAAGCAATCAAAATTTATTAAAGTACAGAAAAGAAACCGAGCAGTTATACACCATGTTCAAACGTTATCTATCTATCTATCTATCTATCTATCTATCTATCTATCTATCAACATAATTAGACGGAATGATAGAGACAGATGAGACATACATTACGTTCGCTTCCAATAGATGTACCAGAACGAATTACAAGGAACTATTAGACTATTACCTAGGATTTGCCCCAGAATGTTTGATATTATTTTTGCGCATTAGAGAAAATGTTGTGAACAGTCATCCCCGTCTGTTTGTTGGTGTGTCCATTCGTTTATCCCTACGCCCATCAGTCATTTTTCCACATAAATTGAAATCTGCGAGTGTGCGATCTCTGAGGAATTTGAGTCAGTGACAACGAAGGTTTTGGGATCTTGATGCCTTGCTAACAGAACGGGATGAGAGGTCCAAAATTATATACCAATGTCGTACATAATTTCCATTTCTAGTTTAAATCAGGAATAGGCAGTCTTTAAGAACTGTTGTTCCAAGTCCGGTTAATTGTAGAGTGCTGCATGCTAAGTCATATTAAACTCTTTAATTTTTAATTATCTTTTAGTACACACAATACAATGTTCAAGTAGTACCTCTTGCCTTTCCAGAGTAACGAGTGCCACTGTTGACAAGCGTGTGTCATGTATATGTAATTTAATTATTTGTTTGTTTTCAAGTTCTTTTTTTAATTCTATTTCATGCTGTTACTGTGACTTTGTCTACTGGAGTTGATTTTTTTTAGAAATTCAGTTCAGTTCTGTTTGACCTGACTTTTTATTTTACTGGTAAACAACCAGTAGTAGAAACACTGTATCTAGTTGCTGACCTTGATTCAGAACCAGGAAGAGTTCTGGTAAACAAGTTTTTTTAAAACAAATTTTATATTCATTCCCAGAGTAAGAACCATTGATTTCAGTTAAGGCCATACTGAGTGTACGTGATGTTAGGCATGTAAAAAGCTTCTATGTTGTTCTTTAAGGATGATCACGTGACCCTCATACGGGAATTTGTTTTGCGATCTAGTTAGTCTTTTAACTCATGTTATCATTGCTATCATAAGAATTAGCCAGTTCGGGCTCAAAACCTTTGACACTTAAAGGTGTTTCGTTGTGACCAGTTTGAGTTGAAATTCTATTTTATGGAATTAGTGATTCTTTTCCCTGGAAATATATATATAAGTGCTCACACAGAATTATTGGACAACGACATTCACTGAAAATTATTCGGAATTCCAAACTGGAATATTATTTTCTGTGATTCAACAAAGAAACTGTTTACACATCAGTACGACGCCGATCACAACAGACGTCATCGCCTTCCTTTTTTTGAATTTCATCGGGACTCGAACTCAGATTCATTTAGGACTTTTTGATAATAGTAATTCTATTTTTTAATTCTTGGATTAATTTTGGATTTGATTCGTAAAACCGTAAGTTCTTTTCTCATTTTTACCTTGGTTTTCTAGGGAAATAAATTATTTGTTAAATTAATGGAAGCGGCTTTTCTATGCCCCATTCCTCCAGGGTGACTCAACCCTAATGCTAATATTCCTTCCGCCAACACCAGCCCATCGTCAACCGATGCTAATCATATAGTCGCTTTTAACATTAAATTACCATCCTCCCCCTACTACAAAGTGACTAATTCAAAATGGGCAGTGAGTGGATTATTCCATTCCACCTCACCGGCACTCTCCTCCCTAGTGGCCCAAATGCTTCACATGACTTGAAATGACTGTTTCTCGAAAATTACTGCATCGTTTGCATATAATAAGAAGAAGCCCCCATTACACCCCCAAGAAACGGACGTTCTAATTGGCCGAGAAAATCATTTCAGGAATCCAAGATAATACCGTTTCTTCGTTTTAGGTGCAGAATGTTAACTCCATCTCTGATATTTTTTGGGTAATAACAAGATTTTCAAAGTGGTCACTGTTATGGCCATATTGGATGTAATATTGGCACAATTTTCAATTCTGACCAACTAGACATCCTGGAGTAGCAGCGATAGCAATACTTTCATGATGACCCCAGTGACAGCCATTTTTATTTTAAGATTGTCATCATTTTCATTTTGGACAAACTTTTAAAAAAAAATTCATCACTTTCCTTTTGGACAGACTAGACGTTATATGAAGGCTTTAAGTAAACTCGCGTGTTGATATGAAGATGCATTCAGGAAAAGTAGTCATAACAAGATTGTGAAACTTGCTGTTGTGGCTACCATAATGTATTTCCGAGTGTCGCTATTTTCGTTTAGGTCTAACTAAAGCTTGAGTTGAATATGTGTGCAAAATTTCATGGCAATCATCCGAGTACTTTAGAAAGAGTAACTATACCAATTGCCAACAGAGCTACATTTGCAAACAAGACTAATGAAAGAGGATTCCCTTATTTTAAGTTACGTTGCAAGTCAAAGAATCGGAAAGAAAAATAACTATTATTGTATCTTACAACGGATTTTACAGCATTATATAGCCTTAACCTATCTTTACTAACACCATTACGGTTAATTTATGCAATAACAAATTGCAATCGATTTTATCGATTGCATTCTCATAATCGATAAATGCGCATCTTTTTTTCCCCGCAGCTCAGCACTTTGGAAATTATTGCGCTGAGGACAAATATTCAGTCTACAGTAGAATTGTTTCTTTTGGAAAATATTTTCGATAATATTTTTCATCCTTTTCAGCACATTTCTATTGTGTTTTTGATTCAGTATATTGGGAAACATTATTGCTAATACATTAATAAGTGTAATACACCTGAAGATATCGGCATGATCAATTTTACCTGTTTTGAATATGTACTATAACAACTTTATTATAAATATGGGTATTGACCAATTCGGAAAATAATATGAAAGAGCGGGACAAAGAATTAATAATAAAACAGACAGATCGAACACTTAATGTAGAGAGTCAATTATGGACCTTCTTTACTTTTCTTTTCCAAATAATTAACATCTATTTTTATTCCACCTGATGAAATAACCATATCAATGCTTCCGTCGATTTTTTCACTATCCACCGAGACTGTCTTGTCATTAATTGAATCAACAATTGTCAGTGCATTAGAATCATAAATGTTTCTTATTTGAAATGCTTCGAAAAAAATCATGCGTGCATAGTTTGCTAAATGTTTGGCTTTTCTTCGTATAGTATTTTTATCCAAAACACTCTATGCTTATATTTAGCCATATTGATTAATTTTAACCTTATGATTCTTAATTGTAATCTTATTAGATTCATTGGACATCTTAGTCTAACTTTAACTTATTTATTTTTTATTGTAAATCTTTATTGTAAAGATACTTGTTTTGCGTCCATTAAATTCAATTCATGCTTTCAGACAATTTTATGAACAAAACATTACATTACTTACAACCATGGTCGATTACTGCGTTGTATCATTGGGCAAGGCTCTTTGCTCCGATTGCCTCGTCACTAAATAAACTACTTGTGTTACTGAGCCGTAAAGCACCAAAAACCAAACCAAACAAAATCATTTAATGCATGGGATTTCTCTGAATTGCCGACACATTAAAGTAAAGTCACGCACGGTTTCATATCTATCACACAAACACGATACAAACGAGTCTTCGTTTAATCATCATCCCATACAGGTTTCTCACTTAATGTATTTTTACTGTTGACAATGACTTCATATGCTGAAGTGTTACCATCACCTTTACCGATTTGATAATTATATGGTGTGGTACACGATCAGAAACTTCACCGAAGAACTCAGAAGTACACAGAACTCTTTTATGTACATGAAATCTTGATGTAATAATAGGAAATAATCTGCTACACTCCGCCAATGAGTAGAAATTGTGTTCCCCTATACTTTTGCTGGAACGTAACCACCCATTTTCCACAATGAATCATGTAACTTTGCATAGTTCTGGTAACCCCTTGACCCCTTTCATTGTGCACATGGTCTTTAGTTGCTCTTTTAGGAACATGACAAACTGGACAACTACCAGTATTAATATATGTATTTAGTTCAGGAGCGTCATTAAAATTCCAGTTCTAACATTGAAATTCTCTATACCTTATTGTATTGATCATATTTCACAATAAAATTCTCAAATAATTATATTGGTCCATATCGATATACATGTTAGCTGGTTGGGTTATAAGATCTGAAGCGCGATTGAAAGTAGTGTTAGGCGCGAGATACGTCATGTTCTGTTTGCTGAAATAAATGTGAGTCCTTGAAAACACCTGTCATCAAAATGCTGGCAAATTTCGTACTTTACCGCACTTGATTCAAGTGTATCGCGCTCTGTACTGGAAATGTTGCAGCAAAAGCCATTTAATAAAAGGCGAGTTCTAAGAAAAGGGAAACTCGTCATCGTTTCGTCATCATAATCGTCATTCTCGTCATCATATATACCATTAATTTGAATGATGATGATGATGATGATGATGATGATGATGATGATGATATTATTATTATTATTATTATTATTGTTGTTGTTGTTGTTGTTATTATTATTATTATTATTATTATTATTATTATTATTTCTCCTAGTTCAGCGGTGGTTGCCAGCCCACAGTGGGTGTCGATTATGGCTTCAAGATACATACGATTAATACCATCTATTGTAAGTACACCTTAATTACCGTAGAATGTAAGAATCACCTTAATACCGTAGAGTGTAAGAAACACCTTAATACCGTAGAGTGTAAGGATCACCTTAATACCGTAGAATGTAAGAATCACCTTAATACCGTAGAGTGTAAGAAACACCTTAATACCGTAGAGTGTAAGGATCACCTTAATACCGTAGATTGTAAATAGCACCTTAATACCGTAGATTGTAAATAGCACCTTAATACCGTAGATTGTAAATACCACCTTAATACCGTAGATTGTAAGAATCACCTTAATACCGTAGAGTGTAAGAATCACCTTAATACCGTAGATGATAAGAACTACCTTAATACCGTATCTTGTAAATACCACCATAATACTGTAGATTGTAAATAGCACCTTAATACCGTAGATTGTAAATACCACCTTAATACCGTAGATTGTAAATAGCACCTTAATACCATAGATTGTATGTATCACCTTAATACCACAGATTGTAAATAACACCTTAATACCGTAGATTGTAAATAGCACCTTAATACCATAGATTGTAAATAGCACCTTAATATCATAGATTGTATGTATCACCTTAATACCATAGATTGTATGTATCACCTTAATACCATAGATTGTATGTATCACCTTAATACCGTAGATTGTAAATACCACCTTAATACCATAGACTGTAAATAGCACCTTAATACCATAGGTTGTATGTATCACCTTAATACCATAGATTGTATGTATCACCTTAATACCTTAGATTGTATGTATCACCTTAATACCATAGATTGTAAATAGCACCTTAATGCCATAGATTGTATGTATCACCTTAATACCATAAATTGTAAATAGCACCTTAATATCATAGATTGTATGTATCACCTTAATACCATAAATTGTAAATAGCACCTTAATACCATAGATTGTATGTATCACCTTAATACCATAAAATGTAAATAGCACCTTAATACCATAGATTGTAAATAGCACCTTAATACCATATATTGTATGTATCACCTTAATACCGTAGACTGTAAATAGCACCCTAATCCCATAGATTGTATGTATCACCTTAATAGCATAGATTGTAAATAGCACCTTAATACCATAGATTGTATGTATCACCTTAATACCATAGATTGTAAATAACACCTTAATACCATAGATTGTAAATAGCACCTTAATACCATAGATTGTAAATAGCACCTTGATACCATAGATTATATGTATCACCTTAATACCATAGATTGTATGTATCACCTTAATACCATAGATTGTATGTATCACCTTAATACCATAGATTGTATGTATCACCTTAGTACCATAGATTGTAAATAGCACCTTAATACCATAGATTGTAAATAGCACCTTAATACCATAGATTTTAAATAGCACCTTAATACCATAGATTGTATGTATCACCTTAATACCATAGATTGTATGTATCACCTTAAAACCATAGATTGTATGTATCACCTTAATACCATAGATTGTAAATAGCACCTTAATACGATAGATTTTATGTATCATCTTAATAACATAGACTGTAAGTACCACCTTAATACCATAGATTTTCTCAAGAAATATCGCAACTGAAAAGTGACCTCGCAAGAACAAAATGTCTCAACCTGGAGTAGGTACTAACATATACACTCGCACACAAGGGCAAATGGGGGGGGGGGCACTTGCCCCCACCCCATCCCTGATTTCACGTCTAAACGTGTTTTGGCTACTTAATAGCTGATCACTTCATGTTTGCCCCCTCCTGAAAATAGCTCTACGGGTGCTTCCCCCCCCCCCCAGCCCTCTGGAAAATAAATCTGCGGGTATCCCTGGGTACTAAGCTCAAATTGTGCTATAATTATACTTTTGTTGTACGATAATACGTTCCGTAAAGATACATATCTTTAAACAAATTACTTGTTATGGGTTGTAAGATAAGAGTTTGTCCGTAAGTGTGAGAATTTAAAACAAGTTCGAAATGATATCAAATTTTCACTTACATCAAACCTTTATCAATTTTAATTTCAGTTTCCACCCACCCACTACCTGACTGACCCTTTTAACATCCACACCCAGACCACACCAAACCGCTGATCATTAACCAGTTTTCTTTCTTGGGGGAATGAGACTGTTATAGGGAGAGAGTACTTATAATGAATGTTTCCCTTTCAAATACATGTACTTCATTATTTTTTCCTTGAAAAGTGTGGTATCAAATATTAACTGTTCATTCTTTATCCTCTGAAAGATAACTCATCTGTGGTACGTTTAATTATGAAAAGACATTGATAATTGGCAAGTTCAAAAAATTAGAAGTGGGGAGGGGTCATCATGTGTAAGTCATGATATGTTGTGCTTAGGCAAAGAAAAAGAAAGGGAGAAAGAACAATTATTGCTTTTCTAGGAATTTGTTAAAGCTAACTTCTTTACCAAAATAAATCGAGTGTGTTCTTTGCATCCCTATCAATGTCAAACGACGATCTTACCAGCAATATCCACCCATACCGTTCAGTCTGACGCGTTTAATTTTGTGGAAACCCGTTTGTTGTGGTCTAAATATATTGTTATTTGCTCAGTGACACTGTGGTTTCATAACAAGACTCTCTTTATCTAAATTGCAAACACGGTGCATTCAGTTGATTGCTTTTATCTTGTCTTTTGTAAGTTTATATGTAGACCTAATTATATTAATCAGGCACAGCTAGTCCTATAGCGACACTTGGGCCGTCTTTGGGCGACCTGTTTGAGATTCTCACCCAAACGCCCAAACTATATTCTCAAATATTCTACTGTGTGCTTGCCCAACCACTTCAGTAGATTCCGAACAAAATGCAAGGCGGATCAACGGTCGGCATGTCCTAGCATCTTTATTCTCATCTACTCTTGCTTCAGATGTGGTGGGAGTTAATGACCAGAGAACGAGGTTCCTGACGGTCCTCGAACCTTTTCATAACTTTAGGGTGAGAAGAACCATTCAATCATTGTTCTTGTTTCAAGAATGATGTCCTTGTGTAAGGCCCAAGAACACCGTTGGACTGTGGGAGCGCATGGACTGTACACTTTCCTTTCACATACATACACACTTTATGTGCCAGTTTCAATATCAACTGTCTTGTGCTTGACAAAGCCACGATGAATTGATGTATGAATCCAAACCCATCGACTGTAAAAAAAAAAATCGCAATAGCAAATGATTTCATTTATTAAATGGTATGCACCTATATTTTTCAAAAGATAAGAAAACGTATCTCTTGACTGTCTTGCATACAAGTCTTACAAAATCCATGTCTTATTTGTCCATAATTACCCTAACATAATTACGTTTCCTGACGTCAGGAATTCATGTAAGGTACACTTTTGTTCATATGAAACTTTCTTCTGAAATAATTCTTCTAGGTGTATGGACCTTGATCTCACATCGAATAATCTATTCATGGAAAGAGATTTCAAAACGGTCAGCAGTTGTTGTTGTGATTGGTCATGGAAATGATACTTGCTAAATTATCCAAAAAAATGTGTAAATCCTAATTCTATTGGTATTGTGATATATGGAGTCGTAATTCAATTAGCACGCCCCACTCCACCCCCAACGAACAGACTGACAGTGACAGGTAATGACAAATGATAAGTGATTGATTCATTAACAGTCAAGCTTTGTCTGTTAGAAGCACGTTTCCTCTTCTAATGGGGAGTCTTGGTTAGTAGTAATACCTAGGATTACATTTACCTGACTCTACATCGTTTTTAACCATCCTCGAGGCTACAGTTTCATCCCAGTCCTGCTGGAAATGAATTATTCCAACAGGTGATGGAAAACGGGCTCTGCAGCAAAACATGAGGTATATTGATTTACAACGTCATACTTAGTTTATTCTGCACGTTTATTATTTTGCTGAGAGGAGAGCAGGATACAATCCACAGTGTTCACGCACGCACAAATATACGAACACATGCACGCACAACAACAAATATTTTCCTTAAATGCATGTCCTCTATTTGATGTCCTATTCTCTCAGTGGAGGCAGCCCAAAATTACAACATTTTTGTGTTTCCTTATCTTAACAGTGAATATAAAATCTGCTATCGGTCTAGCTTTTGGTTTTCATTGTTTTATTCATTTCCCATCTAAATGAAATACATTGTAAAAATCAAACTTAACAGCTTTAGAAATAACATACTAAACCTTTTTTAAAAATTTTCCATCCTGACAAGTTTTGCGTCGTCTCCCACCTCCCTTTTTCATAGTGCTGTCATATTGACTCCCACCCCACTGCATTCCCATTCCAAGATCAGCTCTTCTTTGATAATGATAATATATTCGTGACAGAATGTTCTTGTACGTTGAGAGATGACTGCCTGCTGAATGATCCCAATAATTTATGATAAATTATACAATAAATAAATAAATATATTTTGCTTGAAAAAATCAGCCAATTTATCTGCTTTGCGCGGATTTTTCATTATACTGGAAGTTCCATATATGCGAACAGACAGTCCAAAATGCAGCAATCTTTTTCTTAAAGGTAAAAATTCCATTGTTAGTTGTCTTAATGTTTATTTTATATGGTCGCATTGTACGTAATTATCAGGTATCGGTTTTCAACATCTTCAAATTATTGACAAATTTTAACATTTTCCACACAGAACATTCTAACAATTTAGGGCTTTGACATATGAATAAAATATTGTCAATCGGCCCTTATATATGGCCGCCGTTACTGAAAAAGGAACAGAAAACCTTCAAACGAACTTTATTTTCAAATATCGATCACCAGAGCTCAAGTAAATGTGTCAGAAAGCAGCGTGGTTTAAAAGGCTTTCAATAATAACTCTGACTCTGCCATCAAATATGGCCATATTTACAAAAATGAAAAGCTCATTTTAGCAATTTGTTTTCCAAATTTTCTTGAACAATAAAGATACTGAATATTAAACAAATGTCGCTCATATAACGTGTGATATGGATAACACGACAAAAACTAGAGAAACCGTGAAACAGTTTTATTCATGAGACATGAAATCAATTTCTACAGAATGCACGCAACTGATCTACATATAAATTGCTCTGTCACTTGGCTCTTATGCAAATATCATTCAAGTGAGTGATCTCAGCCCTCTTTGGGTCTCTTGTTCCTTAGTAATTTCCTGTAGGTGCGACTGTCTTAAAAAAATAAGAACAGAAGTAAGAAATGCTGTTATTAAACAATAAAAAAGAAATGTGTGGTCATTATTTATCCTCTTGTCATTGTTCAGTTATTATGAAACCTCAGTTCAACAGGTGATGGGGTGGATACATTCTTTACAGAACTTCAAACCGCCGTTCTGAAAAGGAGCAAAACTGGGATGATATTTAACACCACCTAGAGTAGACGTAAATCTCAGTATGGAGTTGATGCTGACGTAATAAACCATGCGGTTATTAAGGACACGTGTACTGAGTTCTAAGCACGTGCAAAATGTTCACGTGTTGGGGATTTTACTCTCTAGATTTAGCTTTACATTTTCATTGCAAGAAAATGTGTTTCTTTGTAGATTTTTGGAGATTTAACAGATTTTGTCCTTTTGATATTATTTGAAATGAAAGATCATTTGCCTGTCTCAACATATTGTCGTGCACATTTGTGTTACTGTGTGATTAACAAATATGCCAATAGTATAAAGAAAACAGAAGATAGCATCATTGTCCATTCTGAAGCAGATATGTTCAGTGTACAAACGAATAAATAGCTTACAATAAATATACATGCATGAATGCGTGCGTGTAAGGAACTGAACGAAAATGGGATTTAATAATGGCCGTCAGATAAGAAATTTAACGAAAATGGTATTTAATAATGGCCGTCAGATAAGGAATTTAATGCAAAATGGATTTAATAATTTCCGTCAGATAAGGAATTTAACGAAAATGGGATTTAATACTGGCCGTCAGATAAGGAATTTAACGAAAATGGTAATTAATAACGGCCGTCAGATAAGGAATTTAACGAAAATGGGATTTAATAACGGCTGTCAGGTAAGGAATTGAAGGTAAATGGGATTTAATACTGGCCGTCAGATAAGGAATTGAACGAAAATGGGATTTAATAATGGCCGTCAGATAAGGAGTTTAACGAAAATGGGATTTAATAATGGCCGTAAGATAAGGAAATTAACGAAAATGGGATTTAATAATGGTCGTCAGATCAGGAATTGAACGAAAATGGGATTTAATAACGGCCGTCAGATAAGGAATTGAACGAAAATGGTATTTAATAACGGCCGTCAGATAAGGAATTTAACGAAAATGATATTTAACAACGGCCGTCAGATAAGGACTTTAACGAAAATGGTATTTAACGATGTCCGCCAAATAAGGAATTGAACGAAAATGGGATTTGACGATGGCCGTCAGATAGGGAATTGAATGAAAATGGTATTTAATGACGGCCGCCAGACAAGGAATTCAACGAAAATGGTATTTAATGGTGGCCGTCAGATAAGGAATTGAACGAAAATGGGATTTAATAATGGCCGTCAGATAATTAGTTGAACGAAAATGGTATTTAATAATGGCCGTCAGATAAGGGGTTTAACGAAAATGAGATTTAATAATGGCTGTGAGATAAGGAATCTAACGAAAATGGGATTTAATAATGGCCGTCAGATAAGGAACTGAACGAAAATGGGATTTTATAATGGCCGTCAGATAAGGAGTTTAACGAAAATGGGATTTAATTATGGCCGTCAGATAAGGATCACCATATTAAGCATGTGTTTTTCTTGATGCATTTATACCGAAAGATGGTTATGGTAGTAGCAGTAGTAATATTGTGATACTGTAACAGCAACTGATATAAGTAGTAATAGTAGCGATACAAATATAAATATAAATGTATTAGAGGTGGATGGATTAAGAATAAGTAGCAGTCGAAGTGATGTGGTGATGTAGGTGATGTCCACAGCGTAAGATTACCCTTCATAACACTAACACGTAGTTGTAGTAGTAGTAATTTGTAATTTGTTGTGGCGATGGTGGAGGTGGTAGTATTAGTAGCAGTCAGTTACACTAAGAAAGCCACTAAATACGTTCTATCAGAGTTCAATATCTATATATATATATATATATATATATATATATATATATATATATATATATATATGTGTGTGTGTGTGTGTGTGTGTGTGTGTGTGTGTGTGTGTGTGTGTGTGTGTGTACACACATACGCTACACAGGTGGTATAGACAAGGAACTAATCCCAAGATGTGTTGAGTTGCTGTTCTATTTTTCAGCTTTAGTTTTACCACCAACTTTTTCAGGGTTTTATCAAGTGTTTGTAACCTAACTACAGTGCGCGTATCAGAAATAATAGGGTATTATTGTGTATTATGGCGTATTAGTGAACCTTCCACCAATATTTTTATCAATAGACCCAGTTCATATTCTTTCAATTAATGTAACACATATATTGGCTATCCCATCCTGTATCATAAAGTAGTCCTGTGTCAGAAGATGTGACAGCTGGCATAAAGCTGGATGCGATGTCAAAATATCTACTTGAAGCATGGAATTCCAAGTCTGTTCAAGTTTCGTGTGCAATATGACTAAGGTCTACTTTGCACACCAAGTACGCGGATAGAGAGCTTCATATAATGTTACATATCATTGCGCCATAGACGGACTACACACCCAGCTGACTGAGTATTGGGTCACTTCTTCGAAGCGTGTGGTTCAGCAAACATTTCAGCGAATTAAGAATTGGACACCACAGGCGATGAGTATGTACGTGTCTCGTCAAATTTATATTGGTATGCATGATTACAACGTAGAATTTAGACCAAATGAAAATAATTTGACTTATGATATAAACAGAAACAGGTAACTAGGTTTAAAATACTATATTATGCAGGATTGAATGTCTTGCTAAAGAAATATTGATTAACTATCATCAGCCATTAATTCATAGTACACCAAGGAGAAAGGATTGAGCAACACACAGTACTATTGATGTTCATCTCCCTACATTCCAAAAATACACTTTAAATACGTTGATTTTGTGTTGACTGTTGCGAAATACAATACAACAGTTAAACAAGGAAATAAAGAAGCATGCATACTTTTGATATCTACAAATATTTGTTAAATGTGAGCATTTCTTATATTGTGAACAACTATATGAAGAAATAAGGTGACTATATTGTTATATGTTTTCGTTTGAGTTTTGTTTTTGGTTTTTTTTGGGGGGGGGCGGGGAGTGTATGTCGGTTTGGCTAAATGTAGAATGCGAAGTGATATAATAGCCTGATATGGAAAAGCATACTGTTCTGTAGCGAATGTCTTCACACACACACACACACACACACACACACACACACGCAAACACACACACACACACATGCACAAACACACTACAATACAGCTAGATGTTATCCATAGCGTAAGGTCAAAGGCATGTTATCCATAGCGTAAGGTCAAAGGCAACACACATTTAGAAACATTTAATCGATATTTCTTCTATGTTTAACAGTATCAATTTTTCATATAAACATAATTGCTTGCATTGTATCGTAGATCTGTGGATTGCACAAAATATGATCGCTTTCAAATGTGCTATAAAAAATACACCGTCTCTGCCGCATAGGGCATGTATATATAATACTTCATTTTCTCCAAAGCTATGGGAAAAAATACAAAATACAGTGAAAAGTGAAAAATTCCACAATGCTCAGTTCAAGTATATGGATTTTTAAACAAACTTCAAGACAATGTAAGATGGAACCGGAATCGAAATTCGGAGGGGTATTTTTCTCTTCTTGTGTAATTTATTGACCTCTTGAATGCTACAAATACTAGCTAATAGTAATAAAGGCTATTTGGTATTTTCAAACTCTCTTAAAATCGCTTTTATCACATTATTGCCTATAACGAGCCCCCGATACCCGCCCAGACCAGTCTGGGTCGGCTACCTCCACGTATCCTTGGTAAAGGCATATAGCTCCCTTTTCCTCCACATGATATAGCCAAACGTGCCGTTAAAAGCTACAAGAGAATCCCATTTTTATTGCTATTCTAATCCTTTACTCGGCTTAAAGCCCTTGTATTTACTAAGATATGCAGTATATATATATATATATATATATATATATATATATATATATATATATATATATATATATATATATATATATATACAGACCCTACACTGAACCAGCAGTACTTGCCATAAATTGTATATGTAGATACGTGAATAAAATACATGAAACTATGGCTTGCTATCGGACAAGTTCTAAGGCTTTTAGGTGCGCCGACACCATGAAGAAATGGTGGAGTTGGATATCGGCAATGTTTTGCACTCTGCATATTAAAATGAAAGTTTAGATTCGTTTAGTTTGATTAGACCTGAGATGTACCCTTCTCTGCAAACAAATACCCCTTGCACGGGAAAGTTTACATTATGATTCTTAATGTACAATATTTTATATCTCACGTGATAGCGACTGACATACTTCGGTTCGCGCGTCATACATTTATAGGCAATTTAACTGTCGCATTAATTTATCACATGGCAAGTATTTCAGACTAGGTTTGAGAAATCTACATGATAAAGGATACTAGTAAGTACTTGTATTTTACTGATCCAACTTAGCGTGCGTAGAATTTTGCACATTAAACATTTTGAGATAAAAATTATAGAAGTATAAATTATTGTGACCATATGTATTCAAATTTAAATATACAAAGAATTCTTTAGGTGAAACAAGTGTTTCATTCTTTTCTTATCTTCTGGTGAGAACACCTCTATAAGGGGAGAAACGCTTACGGTGAACATAGATCTGAATGACTACATGATGTTGCGTCGAGAAAGAGGAAACTCGACTTTTCCAATCAATAAAAATATGTGTTCTCACGATATCCGCTTTAAAACTAGAAAGGTACAGAAACGATCTGGACAAGGAAGACGAAATAAATCTTTTTGAATCAACCTAGTTTGAAAACGTTCAAAGTCGTAGGCCTTATTTTCAATCGTATGAAATAAAGTGATGGTTCATTTGACTCAACATAGATTCTTTCTGAATGGGAAGTTCTAAATGCTCCCAGACAGAGTCGAAGACCCTGACTGTGTATCGGATCAAGCATCTGCAGGCTATGTTTGGAAGCTGATCTGTACGCAGTAGAGCCATAGTTAAGTTTCGATCTTACTAATTCCCTGAATTACCGGTGCATGTCCTTCCGATCTACTCCCTATCTGTACACGCCACGACTTGTATAAAATCCCGGGCTTTTTACATTTGTCCCTGAGGTATCTAATATGTGGAAGAAACATTAGTTAACGGTCGAAAATAAGGCCTACAAATTTATTTTCCTCCGCAACATGAATAACACAAACGTCAAGAGAGAGCGATGGGTCATAATGAATACGATATAATCCACAGAAATGTATAGTTGTTTTATTTCAAAATTTGAACACGTTTTCTTCTATCAGTTTATGGACTTTTTCAGGCTCTTTTCACGTATTATTTTTCTACAATGAGATCCCAGGATAATGAATCTTGCCAATTTATAACTGAAATTTAACCATTTATCACATACACACACAAACATAGAAACAAAATTGACTGGAGAATTTACAGTAAGCAAATAAAAACTTAAGTTATAACACCTCATTAATTCTATCAATAGTTTTCCATTCAATTAAGCATAATAACGAAAAAAAATCAAAATAAAAGAAAGAAGGTAATGACATAGCATATAAAGTAAAGAGTGAAATGACCCCAAAAACGAAGAAAGTAATAAAACAAAGTGAATTCAACTGTTCATGCCTTCGTGTGACATGCCAACAAGCAAGGCATTTCTCAAGTCGGCAGTACTGACAGCTGTTACGGCTGATTCTCACGATGAGACATCCCTTGGGGTTTTCACTGGGCTTATACACTACCTTTTTACGAGCAGCTCGGCGGAAAAATCCCTGAAAATAATAATAATAATAATAATAATAATAATAATAATAATAATAATAAAGTGCATCATCAGCAAAATCCAAAACACCAATTTCTCATTAACTAATATGTGTAAGTAGGTAGATAGGTAGGTTGGTAGGTAGGTAGGTATGTTAAAAATCCTCAAGAGATAAACATACCTTGCACCCCTCACAGGAAAACACCCCATGGTGAAAACCGGATCATTTCTCTCCACATACTCGACACAGTAAATCCTCGTCTTTTCCAGATCCGAACTTTTGTGTTGTACATTTTTTTTGTGGTGGCTGATGGGACGGGGATGCAAAATGTTGAATGCTGAGTGGTATACATACATACATACATACATACATACATACATACATACATACATACATTAGATACATACATACTGTCTGTTACGTATATGTAATTAAATTGCCTGTGTGTTAGTTTTAAAATTCTTTCTCATTTTATTTCTGTTTCATCACATTCAATTGTAATGATAATTTTCATTGGATTTGAGTCTCTTTTCGGAAAATTGGCTTGACCCGATTAGATTCTAACTATTTCTTCAGCACTATTTTTAGCTCACTCTGGTTCATAGATCTTGTAAACTTCAAGATAAAACGATTGGCTATTACCAAGGTCATTTTCTGATTGCGTGATGGCTCTAATTTGTAAACAACTTTTTTTACTGAATTTTATAACAAGATTCGCTAAGTTCTTCCATGGCGGACGTGCCTATCGGTTGTGCCCTTCTATTGCGATGCTCAAATTAGTGTCACGTAACCATCACTTAAGCCACTATGTGATCTAAAATCGAGGCTTAAAACAGCCAATTGGTATTAAATTTATCCAGTCGTATTCCTACACTTTGAGTGTACAAGGTGTTTATATTGCTGATGCCGGCTTGTTCTGAAATTCATCTATTTTTTGGGATTTAATCATTCATTTTCTGTAGAAAACAAAACAACTGCTTTTCTTTATGAAAATTCTGCGACAAAGAAGTTTAGTGGAAATTTATTCTGGAATTCTAAACAGAACATTATAAATTGTGTTTCAACGAAAATTTTTTGCCATTTGTACAACGACTTCATCTGACGTCATCGCCTTCCATATTGGACTTTCATCGAGATAGGAACCTGGATTCAATTAGAACTGTTTAATGATGGGACTTATATTTTTCAATTTTAGGATCACATTTTTGATTATATTCACAAACCGTAAGTCCTATTTTCCATTTTTACATTGTTTTCTAGGGAAATAAATTATTTTGTTAAAATTTACAAAGCTTGTTGACTTCACTCCTTTCTTTTGTGACTTTTATATGAGCTTATACGTAACAAGAGAAAATTGGAGGCTCGTCCGGGATATTTGAATTTTGGCTAAAATCTTTCAGAAAATTGTTTTTTGAAATTTATTTTCCCCTAGTTTTTATATCACAAGTACTATTTTACATTATGTTTGAAATCTTTTGTGAAAACAACAGGCTTTCATTCACAATGTCATTAAACGTGGAGACTTTTCTTTCTAGCCCTACTCAGGAGCGGTTGGATAGTTTGATAAAAGATGAGTTGCTTGAACTTTCCAGAAAATACGATCTTTCTGAAGCAAAATCTTCCTTATCGAAACAAGAAATTAAAAATATTTTGATTCAGTATTTGGTGGAGAAGAATGTTCTTGATAAAATTGTTTTGGCTTCGGTCAGTAAGTCGGTATCAGACTCTGACATAAAGGCAATGCAATTGAAAATGAAATACAAGATGGAATTGCAGTTAAGGAAGCTCGAGCTTCAGAAAGAGGAAAGAGAAACAATTGCAGTTGCAATTAGAAGAGCAGCAATTGCAATTACAATTTGAGAAAGAGGAGAGAGACAGGAAAGAAAGAATGATAAACAAATGAAATTACAATTAGAAGAGACGGAGAGGGAGAGACAGGAGAGGGAGAAAGATAAACAAATGCAAATGGAGTTACAGAAACAACAAATACAATTACAAAAAGAACACATGCACTCACAGATACAAAAAGAGAAGGATGAAAAAGGATTTTCAAATTAAAATGAAAGAAATTGAGCTGGCAAGAGAAAAGCACGATCCCTCTTCACATACAAATTCAAGTTTTGACATTACAAGAAATATCAGGTTAGTGCCCCCTTTTAGAGAAAAAGAAGTAGACACATATTTTCCTCGTTTTGAAAAAGTTGCTGAAATTTGAAATGGCCAAGGGAGTATTGTTACTACAATGTGAACTAATTGGTAAAGCTAGTGATTTTTACCATTCAATGTCAGTACAGCAAAGTTCTGACTATGATTTGGTTAAGGAATGCATCTTAAAGGGTCATGCGTTAGTCCCTGAGGTTTATAGGCAGAAATTCAGGAACTATAAAAAAGAAGGTGTACAAACTTATGTTGAATTTGCAAGAGAGAATGAGCAGTTATTTAAGAGATGGTGCTTAGCTGAGAAAGTTGAGCATGATTACGAAAGTCTCGAACAACTTGTATTACTTGAAGAGTTCAAGAACTGTATTTCTAATGACATTAAAACTCATCTTGAAGAGCATGAGATCGCAACCTTGGAAAATGCAGCTCTTGCTGCTGACAAGTATTCCTTAACTCATAAAGTTCCTCGTGTAAGCAAATCATTCACTGAGCAGTCTACTAGTAGAAAGGTATTTCAGATTAATACAACTCCTTTTAAAAATCAGTCTGGCACAACTTCTAAAAATCAAGTTTCTGATAAACTTGATTCAAAATCTTTGTCTATTTTTACGTGTACCTATTGCAAGAAAAAAGGACACGTCATTTCTGATTGCTTCAAATTGAAATATAGGCATCAGAATCAAGATAGACTTATTCCAAATGATCTTATTTCGAAGAGGTAAAGGTCACGGTCATGTATTGAAAGCATCAGACTTAGTTTCAGAACCTGTGACAGTCGGTATAGTGTCTACTTTACGCGTTGAGGGCATTCATTTATTACTAGTCAACGACCTAGCTGGAGACAAGGTTGTGGTTAATCCACTTGTAACTGACAAGCCTTCTCTGGATCAGAAAGTTGATTCTATTGAAAAAGAATACCCTGATTATACCAAGCTGGTGCAGTTACCAGAGCTATGGCAAAGAAAGTTTTTGAGAGTGATTTTGATAAGGAAAGTATTCCTTTAGCTGACACATGTATTGGTCAGGCTTTTGATGAGGTCACATTCACTCCTTATTTGGATCAATCAAAAGGTACCGATCACAGTGATCGTCTTTTAAATACTCATTCTCTTTTATTTAATCAGGGTGATAAACGACAATCACTTGTCGTCGAACAGGAAAAAGATCCCGAGATCTCCTGTTTGTTTCAGACGGCCATTAGTGAAACTGAAGCTACTGAAGTACCTGTCTGTTATTTCATTAAAAATGGAATTCTTCTGAGAAAATGGAGACCTCCCGAGGTACCTGCCAGTGACGAGTGGTCAGTGAACTATCACACTGAAGTTCCAAAATCTTACAGACAGGAAATACTTAGTTTGGCACATGAAACTCCTCTGGCTGGTGATTTAGGGATAAATAAAACTTATCACAATAACTTGACTCACTTCTATTAGCCAAACATTAAAAATGTTTTTAAATTTTGTAGATCT
This sequence comes from Megalonaias nervosa, assembly GCA_016617855.1. Lineage (NCBI taxonomy): Eukaryota > Metazoa > Mollusca > Bivalvia > Unionida > Unionidae > Megalonaias > Megalonaias nervosa. The sequence goes on along the minus strand of JAECUM010011369.1, from coordinate 28,584 downwards.
TGTCATACTTGTCAAATGGTAGGAAAACCCAATCAGAAGATACCTAAGGCTCATCTGCAACCTATTCCTGCATTTAACGAACCATTTAGCAGAATTATGGTCGATTGTGTTGGTCCCTTACCTAAGACGAAGTAAGGCAACCAATATTTGTTAACCATTATGTGTGCGTCAACATGATTCCCAGAGGCAATTCCTTTGAGGAATATTAAGAAAAAAGAAAACATAGTAAAAGCTTTCATAAAGTTTATTTTTTTCTCAATTTGGCCTTCCCAAATCTGTCCAGTCTGATTAAGGGTCAAATTTCTTGTCTGGAAGTTTCCAAGCTATGCACGAATTAAGCATTCAACAATTTAAATCTTCTGCTTCCCACGATGAGAGCCAATGGGCTTTAGAAAGATTTCGTCAGACTTTGATGAATATGATTCGGTCATATTGCTTTGACACGAGTAAAGATTGGGATGAAGGCATTCATTTACTTTTGTTTGCTGTTAGGGAGTCCATTCAAGAATCTTTAGGATTCAGTCCCTTTGAACTAGTTTTCGGACATACTGTGCGTGGACCCATCAACTTGTTGAAAGAGAAACTTCTTTCTGATGAAGATACTGAGCTCAATCTTCTTGAGTATATTTCTGATTTTAAGTACAAGTTGTCAATGGCTTGTGAGGTCACAAGAGCAAATCTGCACTCTACTCAGCCCAGAATGACATCAAGATATGATAAAAACTCAAGGGACAGGAGTTATCAGCCTGGTGATAGAGTTCTAGCTCTCTTGCCCATTCCACAAAATCCCCATCAGGCCAGGATTATGGTCCATACATGGTTGACAAGAGTGTAAATGATTTAAATTACATCATAAATAGTCCTGGGAGGCGAAAACAAAAACAACTTTGCCACATTAACATGTCAAAGGAGCATATTGAAAGAGATAGCCAAGTAAATCATGCAATTACTTTAGTTAGATCTGTCCCACAAACTGAGGATTTAAGTGAAGAAATCCAGTCGGACGCTGTTGATTTTGGAGCAACAAATTTTCGGAATTCGGAAATTATGAAAAATCTGGACCAGAAACATTTACATGTACAACAGCAAGAAAGGAATGAACTTAAACAGTTATTATTCGAATATAAGCACTTGTTTCCAGATATTCCTACGAGGACAAACAAAATTTTTCATGACGTTGAAATTGTAGATTGAAAACCTGTGAAACAACACCCATACAGTATGAACCCTCTCAAACAGGAATACTTGAAAACGAAAATTCAGTATTTGGTGGAGAACGATTTTATAGAGCCCAGTAAAAGTGACTGAAGTTCACCATGTATACTTGTTCCGAAACCGGAGAAAACATTCCGTATGTGCACTGATTATAGGAAGGTGAACACTGTCACAATACAGATTCATTTCCATTACCAAGAATCGATGACTGTATTGATAAAATTGGAAATTCCAAGTACGTCACCAAATTTGACCTTCTGAAAGGATTTTGGCAAATTCCTCTGACGGAAAGGGCAACGGAAATTTCGGCATTTGTGACTCCAGATGGACTCTATCAATACAAAGTAATGCCGTTCGGGATAAAGGGTTCCCCAAGTACTTTTCAACGCTTGATGAATATGATTACCTCTGGTCTAGATAATTGTGATGCTTACATCGATGATGTCATCATCTACAGCGACACCTGGAAAGAACATCTAGCCTCGATTCGAAAATTCTTTGAGAGACTCACTGATGCAAATTTGACATTCAATTTATGTAAAAGTGAATTCTGCCGTGCTTGTCTAACTTTTCTAGGACATATTTTGGGACATGGTCAAGTAAAACCTATAGATGCTAAGGTCAAATGTATGTCTGATTTCCCTGTGCCAGTCAGTAAAAAGCAACTGATGCAATTTTTGGGTATGGCCGGATACTATCGAAAGTTTTGTTCCAGTATTTCTAGTATTACTTAACCCCTGACAAACTTGTTAAGTAAGAAAAACAAGTTCTTTTGGACTGAAAAATGTCAGGAGGCTTTTGTTAGGTTCAAAGCCATTCTCAAAAGTGCGCCGGTTCTAACAGCTCCAAATTTCAATCAATCTTTTAAATTATCTGTTGATGCAAGTGATGTTGGGGTTGGAACAGTATTGATTCAAGAAGATAGAAATGGTGTTGATCACCCAGTATGCTATTTCTCTAAGAAATTAAATAGGCACCAAAGAAATTACTCAACAATCGAGAAGGAATGTTTGGCTTTAATACTTGTATTACAACACTTTGAAGTTTACATTAGCTCAGCTCCTCTCCGGATGTAGTGTTTAGTGATCACAACCTCCTTACTTTCATCGACAAGATGAAAAATAAAAATCAAAGATTATTAAGGTGGAGTTTTTGTTTTTGCAAGAATATAATCTTGACATCAGGCACATGCAAGGAAAAAACAATTTGATTGCAGATGCACTTTCCCGTGCATAGAAAAAATTATTTCATGTACACTTTGTATAATTCATAAGAGTTTTCTTATGTAATTTTGTTTTATCTCGTGTATAATTTACATATGGTAAAAAGAAAACTTTATTACATAAATCTTTCTTTTTCTTTATGGGGGGAAGTGTTACGTGTATGTAATTAAATTGCTTGTGTGTTAGTTTTAAAATTCTTTTTTATTTCATTTTTATTTCATTACATTTTATTGTAATGATAATTTTCATTGGATTTGAGTCTCTTTTCGGAAAATTGGCTTGACCCGATTAGATTCTAACTTCCTTCAGCACTATTTTTAGCTCACACTGGTTCATAGGTCTTGTAAACTTCAAGATAAAACGATTGGCTATTACCAAGGTCATTTTCTGATTGCGTGATGGCTCTAATTTGTAAACAACTTGAATTTTATAATAAGATTCGCTAAGTTCTTCTATGGCGGACGTGCCTATCGGTTGTGCCCTTCTATTGCGATGCTCAAATTAGTGTCACGTAAACATCACGTGAGCCACCATGTGATCTAAAATCAAGGCTTAAAACAGCCAATTGGTATTAAATTTATCCAGTCGTATTCCTACACCTTGAGTGCAAAGATGTTTATATTGTTGATGCCGGCTTGTTCTGAAATTCATCTATTTTTGGGGATTTAATAATTCGTATTCTCTAGAGAACAAAACAAGTGCTTTTCTTTATGAAATTTCTGCGACAAAGAAGTTTAGTGGAAATTTATTCTGGAATTCTAAACAGAACATTGTAAAATGTGTTTCAACGAGGATTTCTTGGCATTTGTACAACGACTTCATCTGACGTCATCGCCTTCCATATTGGAATTTCATCGATGTTCGAACCTGGATTCAATTAGAACTGTTTAGTGATAGGACTTATATCTTTCAATTTTAGGATTAAATTTTGGATTATATTCACAAACTGTAAGTCCTATTTCCTTTTGTTACATTGTTTTCTATGGAAATATATTATTTTGTTAAAATTTACAAAGCTTGTTGACTTCACTCTTTTCTTTTGTTACATTTGTATGAGCCTATACGTAAAAATACACACATACATATATCCATACATACATACATACATACATACATACATACTATACGTAAAAATACACACATACATATATCCATACATACATACATACATACATACATACATGGAAGGGGAATTTTCTTTTCTTGTTTATTTTAGGGCGTGGAGGATTTTCTGTTTCTCTTAACTGCAGTTTTAGAAGACAGCTCCGGTGGACTAATGGTTATAGCGTCCGTCTCGGATGCGGGAGATCACGGGTTCGAACCTCGGCCGAGTCATACCAAAGACTTTAAAAAAGTGGTACTAACAGCTGCCTCTCCAGGCGCTCAGCATTAAGAGGTTAGTGTTAGGACTGGTCTGCCTGGTGTCAGGATAATGTGACTGGATGCGGCATCATGCCGCAGTGTTAGACATCACTATAAACTGCCATATTGCAGAAATCGTAGCGATATGACTGAAAAGGTTTTAAAGCTACGTTAAAAATCTAAATCACACACACACACACACACACACACACACACACGCTCACTTTTAACACTTTATTTCACATATCGAACACGCGATACCCGCCCAGAGCAGCCCATGTCGGCTACATCCGTGTGTCTTTGTTATAGGCATTTAGCTCCCATTTGCTTGACATGATATACCCAAAAATGCTTTGAAAATGGTGGCTATAACAAAACAGAAACCATCTGTATTACAACTCTAATCGTTTACTCGGCATGAATCACTTGCATCTAATAGGGCGTGCAATACCTAATTTCGACAAACCCTACATTGAACCCACAGTATCTGCCATAATATTTACGTGTAGATGCATGCATAAAATGCATGAAACTGCGGTTTGTTTCTGCACAAGTTCTAAAGCTTCGTTCCCACAATTAAGACTTTTTAGTAGCATCGACACCATGAAGAAATGGTGGAGTTGGGTATAGGCACATTCTGCACATTAAAATGAAGATTTAGATCTGTTTAGTTATATTCACACCTCAAATGAACCTTTACCTTGGAAACGAACACTACCTGCACCGGAATTTACAAGTTAATTATTAATGTACAGTATTTATTTCTGGAAAGATATCGACTACGTATTTCGGTTGCCAAGTCATACACTTATATATATATATTTTAGCTGTTGTATTACTTTGTCACATGGCTAGTATGTTGATCTCCAGTTGACAAAACTACAAGCAATGAGATACTAGTACTTGTTACAATTTTTTGTTGATTCATCTTGGAGTCGTACATCATATATGATTAGATGGATTATAAGTGAGTTAGATAGCATTCCGAACAGCCAATATCTATCCTCTACAGTTCCAGTGTTCATTCATGTACCTAAACATAGAGGCTTTCTGAAGTTCTAAATGCACTTGGCCAAAATCTAGGTCCTTGACTGTGTCTCGGTTGAAGCATCTGCTGGTAAGCTGATCCATACACAATCGAGCCATAGTCAAATTTAGTAATTACAGGTATAACCGAAGCAAGACCTTTCAATTTCTTCCTCAATCTGTGCTTGCCACGACTAGTATGAAATCCATGGCAATCTGATATTTGTCCCTGGAACATGTGGAAAAAACGTTAGCTTACGCTCGAAAACAAGGCATTCAAAATTGTTTTCCTTCAAAACAGGTTACAGTTTTTGGTTATCATGAATACGATGTAATCGGCAGAAATGCATACAGTTAGTTTCTTATTTAAAACTTTCGAACCCGTTTTCTGCTGCCCACTTGCCAACTTGTTTTATGCTCATCTGTAGTTGTCGTTCACCAGTATGCATAATCTTGGATCCAAAGCATATCAAAATGTCGTCAACATACAATGAGAAGTTAGATCCTGGATAAAGGGATTTCGCTATGCTGTTAATTTTTATGTCGTCAAATATTCATCCCATTCCGTAATAATTTTGTACAATTTTTTTTTTTTTTTGGTTTAATAGCAAACCTGGTACTTTTAATTTGATCAACTGTTTGAGACTTAAATATTTTTTTATAGCAAAGCACTTAAACAAATACAATTTAAGGTTAAATTTCCATCGCTGCAGAATGTATGATCACTTTACATCGTGCCTCATATTGTTTTATTTTCAGGTCTGAAACTGAACTAAATGAAAGATAAAAAGAAACATAGAGATACTGGAACCAATAGGAAGGAACCGAGCAGACATGGGCGGCTGGATCAAAGTAGTGAAGCAGGTAATGATGGAGGAGTGAATATTTACTAAGGGGAGGGGCGGCGTATATAATAGCATCATTAATTTATAATCTTGTTCTATTGAAAATAAATTTAATTGTGTGTGTTTTCATACCGAATGGATTAAACTAGCACATACACTGACCGGCCTGTTTCTTTATTTGGACACTTTACCAAAGCCCGATTCTGATGTCTCTTTTAATAGAAAAGGCTGTTTTTGAACAAATTATCTTTATTATGACAGGATTATCTGTTATCGATATCAGTTAAATAATAGCTGCTGAAATAATGAAAAAGGAGAAAAATCATATGCTTACCTTTCTGTCATAGAACTACATTTTGGTTGAACTTTTTAACAATAAACAGTCAATTCTGTCAATCTAGGACCCATCAAATAGTTTTAATTATAATGTTTGAAATTGTCAAAGAAATGGTTTCAGGACGAAAGCATTAAACAACGAATTTTGTTAATAGTTTACCGACAAAATGTTTTATTTTGTACGATTTTTTTTTAATATTGTCAAATAATACTTAATCGTGTTGCGCATCTAGACGTGTATCCGAATTCCTAACACATGACCAACAATCGGAAAATTTCGTGCTTATGTATCTAGATCAAGAGTTATTGTCAAGCATCTGAAATTTGTAAATTAACGCCTGTTTTAAAACTCTTCGCACTGTCCTTTCATAAAGCATTGTTTAAACTGTGTGATCATTACACGCTGCTCTGAAAGTGCAATGACACTTCTCGACAAACTGCATGAACAGCTGTTGCTCTTCAGAGAAGTGACGGAAATTAACAGAGGGAAGAGTAACAACAACAAACAGGGCCGAAACGACAACAATAAACAAGGCCATTACAGTAATAGAAAGCCGGTACAACTACTAAGAAAATCGGAAAGACGGAAACTGAGGTAACAACAGCCGATGGCGTGGCTATGGTAGAGGAGGGCAGCATTTAAAATGAGTTACCGCATCAATAGAAGGCCATATGGTGACAGGTATCCTAACGTTTAACGTTTAACGTTTGGTTGGTTCTACAAACTCTAGTATTATTTACTTAAACAATGCCCCGGTCACGGCCCTTATTGATAGTGGTCCATGGTGATTACTTTATCTAATAGCTTTTTTGTCACTTAGTGATAAGCCAATCTATATCCTAATTACCCATGTATTAACTTACAAATAAAATTTTGTATATCCCCAATATATTTTCTTCACTTCGATTACAACTACCCTTAATGAAAATAACTTGCTCAGGTTTCATAGTTTTAAGATTTTGCTTGGATGAAACTACACTGATCCTTCCCTCCTTTAATGTATTCATACAATACGTACAAACAAATATATTAAGATAAAGACAGTCCAAACTCTCTTATACATCTGCTATTGACAAGGGGACACATTTTGTCTAGTACAGGTTGGCTGTTGAGAGAGAAAATAGTTTGATCCAATGAAGACTAGTGGAAAGATTTCACTCTGCATGGATGAAAGAGTAGTTTAATGGGATGTTGTACTGTATGCACTTAGTTTTAAAACATCTCAGAAGCTGTATATTTCTTATCAACCCTGTTGTCAGTATTGTTTCTGTCCCCATTCGGTTCAATCTATTTTGCGCAAGAGATGTTGAGAATGATCCGACCTTATACTTTACACTATTTATATGTTCTGGATGTCGACCATTCCTTCATAGTACCCGTATATATTAACATTATTTAAAATTATTCATATCGGTTATTATGGTTAGTATTTTGTTTCTTTGTTATATTATGTGCATGTGTGATAAAAATGTCATTTATGAGTCAGGTAAGTCATTAACCCCAAAAATGAATATCTTAAGCAAAAAGTGATAATGATATTAATAAATATATATAGATTTCCAACTTTTTATCTTTAAAGGAAAAGTTATATGCCTTTGGATTTTGATCTAGTCATTTACCTTCTACTCAATTTTATTTCCAGCTACATTAGCTTAAATCAGTTTTAGTATTTGTAGTAGTATATACTTTGTAAATAATATCTGGTAGCTCTCGGTGTTGTGCAACTATGTAGATAAGTTAGGACAATAATTGTAGGAGAAGAGAATGCAACCATCGCGACAAGTTATCAGCATTTATCATCACTATAATTGGCATTAGGAATCAGCGAATACGTGACCTATCGGTGGATCCATCTATATGCAGTTCCAACGAGAGGGTCAGTATCGCTCATGACTACCCCTGATTTCATTGCCAAGAAGAGGCTACCATTCATGTGTAACAGGACATTGGTAATGATTTGTGTCTACTCTGGACACTTAATCTCAAGGTCATCAACGGGATTCTGTGCGAGCTCTCAGATGGTACTTTATGAAGGCCAAACAGTTACGTCGAGGGAGATCGCGCTTGTTTTTGCTCGCATATTGGAAAAACACATAACACCTATGAATTTGCTTTGCATTTTGGCTCATAAAGTTAGGACAGCTGCCATAAACATTGCATATGAGTAGTATGGTTCTGTCATTGTCCTTGCCATGGGATGGAGACTGCTACAGTTTCTACCGCAGATATTTTTCGTCCTAAAATGCTCAACTCGATCTGGCGGGACATTTACTCGTGCTGCAAAAGTTTACCTTTCTGGGTCAATCGTCAGCTTCATTAAGACGAGGCTTCACTACTTCTGCTGGATTTGTGGGAGGGAATATTTGCAGAGAAACCTTCATTCATAAAATGCTTAGTAAATATTCAAAGCTTGCGAACATCAGGGTCTCGATTTATTTTTTTAATATCCTCAATGTTTTTCAAGAAAACTCATTAAAGAAAAAGTGCACTTACCTAATAGTTAACTATTACATAAAAGACAAAAATCTAATGACTCTGTTTTCTTCTTAAAGCTAATCTAAACGAAAAAGGTAAATCCATTATATTCTTGATTTATAAGGTAACATTCATTGGAAAGCATAAACTGATATTGGAAAAATGGTCGAATACCTAAAGTTATTATTTATCATTGATATGCCACACATATCTTTCTCACTGAATTTTATAGCAGACATAGTTATTACTTGTATTCTTTCATCTGATTATTTATTGACTAGTAATGTTCAATTATATATATATATATATATATATATATATATATATATTATTATATATATGTTAGTTATTAGATATATATATATATATATATATATATATATATTGAGCAGGAATTTATACTAAACATCTGTAAAATGCAAATAAAGGTCTGTTTTAAAGCACATAGCACTGTCCTTATTTGAAACCATATATCTGTTCATTCATTATCCTGCAATGTCCTTAAATTGTCACTAAACGTCTCAAGAAACCCTTTTGCTAGTAAAAATTTGGTTTTAATACAATATAACCCTCAATAACTGGTTTAACCGGTGATAAACATAGCAGCATACTATTAAAAATTTATTGATGATGGTAAAGATCTATTCCGCGATCATGTAACTAAGTAAATTAAAAAAGAAAACAGTCGCGAATGTCGAATAATGTTGTTTCTACTATTTTTAAATTATTTCTGTGCGGAACAATACTCCAAAGGTGAATTATATTTTGGCCAAGGCAAATTGTATTTCCAATTTTAATTATTGACTCAAAATACAAGTCTTACATGTTGATGAAGATTTTAAAAAGATTTGTAAAATTGCATTTGATAGGGGATTTTTGTTTAAATGGCCAAGTATTTGTATCATCAATACCTTTCTAAATGCTCCGTTCTTCTTGGGAGAGAAGCTGAGCAACGGTGTCAACAGTTCCAAATAAGTTTGCTTTCCAGCGTACGTGGTACAATAGACATTAAAACTGATGCAAGGATTTCAGTTTTCACATGTATGTTACAAAACAATTTAAACGTGTCCTACTCTTTGACCAGTGAGCAGGGTTTTGTTTAAATTTTAAAATCTAAATGGCTTGCTTATAAATGTGTACAAGCTTACTTTCATTGAAGGCATTTGTCATTTTGTAGTATCTGTTATTTCGAATATAATTTTTTCAGTATAGCAACAAATGAACATATTTAAAATTAGATTTATTAACCTTAGAAAACATTGCAACAATATTGTTCAGCTGTACCTGGCACTTGATAAAGCAGATCAAAGAATGTCGTAACGTACCTAGCAATCTTATTTCATTTAAGGACAATTCAGATGTTCCTAAACATTCAAATATATTCTGGACAGTACGTACTGAAATAAGAGTTTATTTTGGTGTCGTCAAGTGATTGAAATCTATGTTTAGATGTACAATACAGTATCCCAGAGAACTTTAATACATCTCATTTTTCAACATGGAGTGTGCGAGATGATGTTGAGTGAAGCTTCATAAAATGAATATTATTAGACAATACCCTTTTTCTTGCATAATGTTAGGTCCAATACTGTTCAGATAGATGTGTGCATGTAAACAGCTTCAGAATTTTTACATCCTATCCGCAGTATAATTTTCACATTCGTGACATAGAAAATGGATACTGTATCTGTATAATACATATTGTAGGAACATTAACGTTTTTCATATCATAAACATTCGTCCAATACTGAGTGTTTCGTTTGATCCCGAGTGCCGAATGACAAGTGTTGCAACAAACACATTCGATGGATGCCACTATCGTTATCAAACCCATTCACTATTTTGTACATACAAATAACAAAAATCGGTTGCAAATTTGATGATAAATTTTAAAGTTACTCTAACAAAAGCACGGACCACGAATGTTAACTTAATTTTCCGGGACAGAGCTAGCTTTCGATCATATAATACAAACATTTTCGTCTTACGCACGACCCAGATACCATGAACTGTGAATAAATAGACCCCTTTAAGCAAATCGGTTTCCACAATCAATATTTGAGGGCAATACAACGTCTGCCAAATAGCTGAAGTTTTATTTTTCGTATATATGCTGACCTGTACGTACCTTTGTGTACGCAGCTGTTGCATGAGTATTTTACTTGATACACAGGGTGGAAAGTTGACGCTGGTGTAGATCTGGACGATTCTCCATCCCAGATCCAACTCTTGTTAACGCGGTGATAGAATAAGAAACGACCTGATAAACATGGTATTAAAGTCCGTCAAAGCTTATATTTTTGGTGGTAAATGAGAAATTATAATCCAAACCGCATATTTCTACATTCTGTACTTGTATAGCTGGCATAAAATTATAACAGTTCCCTCTTTAAATTTCGCAATGAAATCCTTAAGGTTGTGAAAAACATACATAATAATAAATGCAGATATTTGGTACGGTTCGTAGACAACTTATCGGAATAGCATTGGTGTAAGTCACACTTTAAATCTTCAGCAAAAAAATCCAACAAAATACCAACAGAATTTAAAAAGAGCAAAATGTTTAGATCTTTTAATAGTTTCAATCTAATTCCTTAAAATAAATTTCTTCGTAGCTACAGCTGTGTAATTCCGACAAAATGTATGCAGTCTTTAAGAACACATAGACGTATAGACAGATAGAGATAGAAAGAGATCACCGTTCCTATTATGCATAATAGGTATGTGTATCATATTCATATATATATTGAACATTTGTGAACATCAGGGTCTAGATGAGATGCTTTTCATTTCTCGCATCAAAACTCATTAAAAAAAATTCATTTACCTAATAGTGAAATATTCCATTAAAATCTCATTCAATAAAAATGCACTTACCTGATTGTGTGAAATAGTACATCAAATTACCAATATAATAACTGTTATGTTTAACATATCTTGTCCAACGATTTCAGGTAAATACCTTTTTATTCATGACTTATAAACTAACATTCTTTCGGAAGCATAATTTGAATTTTTTAAAATGGTCTATAATGAGGACACTTCATAACTACAGGATATGAAATGCGGGTTTCATTTGCATCGACTCTAACGATAAATTTGCACTGACTAAACCAGTATTTTGAGGATTTTGATCTCAACGCCTCTTTGAAAATTCTAGGCAGGGAATGGCTCCAACAGTTAACAAAAAATTGCGGACCCGATTTCGGAGAAATTTGGAGATAAATATATAATAGGAATACCAAGGAGATTACACCTTGATACCATACATAAAACCAATTAGTCCCTTTCTACAAATGGAATATATTTGACACCCACCCACGCGCCAAAGAACGATGTTTTGAGCAATCGCAGAAATATGATTTTACTTTAGAAATCTCAATATTATTAAAATGTTAAAGTGCGGATCGACCGTGTCAAAATTTTGCAGTGCGTGAGCCCCTACTATGACAATGCTGATTTCATGCTTTGTTGCACACTTTCTAGTTAGTGATTTACTCCAAGAGCGGGTGGGATTGGGGATGAATATAAAACAGACCGGAAGAAGGTTAAATCCTATACTTATACATATCTACCCTAACATCCCCTCCTTAACGAATTTTGACATTAACCCCTCTCTAAGGATTTATCTCTAGAGATATCTTCAACGCATCTAGTCAAGATGAATTATTATTGTGTTCTAAATGAACCCTACGTGGAGGACTTTGGTTGCATGTCCTCTCAAAATAATCATAATGATCGGCTCTAACAGTAGGAATAGTCGAAGAAAAATTCGCCTCGCCGATTTCGGGAAATACGGACCTCATTATATGGTAGGTATGACAAAGAGCACAAAGAGTTTACCGCTTAAATCTGTATCTACAGTTAAGAGCTCAAAGATTTTAACATGGACCGTCCTTTGCTATTTTGTACCTAGTAAGATGTCTAACTCAACAACGAAGTATTGACTAACTTTCTACAGAGGAATCAATTGGCATTTCCTAGTGGGGAATCTGTTCCAAGAGGTCATAATGATTTCAATCGCGCGTTTGTATATGGGTCGTAATGTCTACTCCTTAACGGATTACGACATGGATCGTTCTTTGACAGTTTTTAAGTAGCTATTGGTTCTAGCCTCACATGAAGTATTCGCAAATTTCGTCAAATGGAACGAGAGAAAGAGGAAGTGAAGTAAAGTTCATATTGAGACCTGAAGTATATATTACTCCTTATTAATTTTTAAATATTCGTTATAATAAGTGTGAAGTGTGGTTTCATGTATGTTGTACAAGCTTCAGTTTTGACAGGCATATCCTTTTTGTTGTTCTTAATATATTCCGAAATTATTTAAAAAATTCAGAAACAGCGTTCATTGGCATTTCTATACTTGAATAGTATGGTGTCGACAATTTAACCTAATCATTGGATCGAGTATAGTGGCATTAGATAAGTTATCAAACCAAATGCTTTGATTTGCATGTAAATAAGAAGTTGTCAGTCATTAGAAAATTCCTGCATTAGAGCTTCATGAAAATAATTGTATCTAGTACATGACAAAATGGATTGAGGTACATACGACAGAAATGTTTGTTTATTTTGTTTTTTCTTTTTGTGTGTGTGTGTGTGTTTGTTTTGGCTTTTTTAAAATGAAATCACATCCCCTTCCTTCATGAAATGGATGGTGCTTACGTTTAGTTAAGATGTATTAGGTGTGTCTACAAAATATTTGTGTGTTTATAATTGAAAGATGTATAATGATGATTTTGCTTAAAAGGAACTGGTATAAACTATTAATTGTCGGATCACAAAGGAAAAACTAATTCTTAATGCTTAATGCAGTTTATACCATGATACAAGCAGAACAAAATATTGAACTCATGTAACTGCAATTTGTATTAATTTTATGTTCATAAATCTATTTTCGTGCTCGTCTAGTATTACTTTTTCGTATGACATTTAGAATTTTCATTCTAGGCAGCTACGGTAGCAATCTATATTATATCGGATTTATCAGTCAACAACATATGGACTTCATCAACATCAACCGATGGACCATTAGCTGATGATAGGTTTTGAAATTCCTGCATGTTAATAATCTTCGAAGCAACTGGTGTTACGTGACAAGGGCTCGTACTCAGTAACAAAGAAAAGTGTGAAAGCCAACAAGCTTTGTATATTTTAACAAAATAATTTATTTCCCTAGAAAACAATGTAAAAATTGGTAAATAGGACTTACGGTTTGTGAATATAATCCAAAATTTAATCCTAAGAATGAAAAACACAAGTCCTATCACTAAATAGTTCTATTAGAATCCAAGTTCGAATCTCGACGACACACAAATATGGAAGGCGATGACGTCAGATGTGGTCCAATGTACGAATATTAACAATTCCTCAATTGAATCACAGTTTTTGTTTCCAAATAATTCCAGAATAAATTTCCATGAATATCTTTCAGAATTTTTTTTATAAAAATGTCAACTTGTTGAGTTTCCAGGAGAATAAATTATTAAATCCAAAAATCAGATGAAAAACAAACAATCTGGCAACAAATAGAAAGAAACACCTTGTTCCTTCAAGATGTTAAAACGACTCTGCCAGAAGAATATTAAGAATGCGTATTTAAACCCCAAAATCATCATTTCAAGTCTCGCGAGATGGGTCATGTGGTCTCTTACTACAAGAAATCCATCACGTAAGCCAGTGTAACCCCACTTAAAAACCAATAGGAAAGAAACGTTGTTTACACATAGTGATCACGCAATGAAAGTATGGCCCTGATACTGACCAATCAATTTAACTGCCTGTTTACGTTCTTGCCAGCCCAAGACGAACTAGGTTAACTAAAAATAATTCTCATGTAACACTTTTACGTCTTAAGTAAACAACATTTGCTAAAAGAAAATATCGAATTACTGGGAATGAATTTTGAATCCTTTCAATAATCATTACAATAAAATGTAATGAAACAAAAATAAAATAAAACAGAATTTTGGAACTAACACACAAGCAATTTAATTACACGTACGTAACACTGGGCACATTTATTCTGAGTGAAAGCCGATTTGGAAAGCAAAGGAATTTTTTGTATGTTGGGTATAAAACTGACTAAGATTGCATTTTCTCATGGAAGACATCAACGCGAACAATTCATCATTGTTCACATTCGCAGGTAACCAATTTTCGCTTCTATATACCGGATTCAATGTCTTAAAAGAAGGCTAATCTATCAATGAGTGCAAATTAAATTAATTTAAGTGGCTCCAAAGACGGTAAGAAGATGAGAGAGGATATCGTTACGCATGAAATAAATACTAACAGTAAACAGTTAACATGAGTCCAATAGTCATTCAATCTAAGACGTTGACCCTGTCATGGTCAACGACGTACACTGTGTTACGTATATGTAATTTATTTACCTGTGTGTTAGTTTTAAATTCCTTTATTATTTTATTTTTGTTTCATTACATTTTATTGTAATGATTATTTTCACGGGATTCGATATTTTATTTCAGTAAATTGAGTTTGTATAGAAAGTAAACGCTATTACATTAGCATTATTTTTAGCTCACTTTGTTTCATAGATTTTGTAAACGTCGAGTGATAACGATTGGCTACTTCCAAGGTCATTTCGGCCAGCATGTTAGCTGGACTGTAAACAGTCTTTCTTTTTTTAATATAGTTCCAGTGTGAGAATTTGTTTTTTAGATAGAGCTATTCTAGCTAAGTAACAATTGGCATTATTTTTACTGCGCTGTTCGATGTTAAGAGACCACGTGACCCATCACGCGAGACTGAAATGATGTTTTAGTTGTGTTTAATACTCATTCTTAGTGAAATTTTGTCAGTCGTATTCTTGACACCTTATGGGTACAAAATGTTTTCTATTGTTGATGCCGGCTTATTAAGAAGTTTTTTTTTCTAGTTTTTGGAATTTAATAATTTATTCTCTAGAAAACTAAACAAGTGTACTTTTTTATAAAACGTTCTGGGACAAAGAAGTTCATTGGAAATTTATTCTGGAATTCTATAC
This sequence comes from Megalonaias nervosa, assembly GCA_016617855.1. Classification (NCBI taxonomy): domain Eukaryota; kingdom Metazoa; phylum Mollusca; class Bivalvia; order Unionida; family Unionidae; genus Megalonaias; species Megalonaias nervosa. Next base: position 13,089 of record JAECUM010011369.1, on the reverse strand, counting down.
GGAAACATAAAATGTGATTCATTCGAGGATCTGTTACCATTAGTACAGCCACCATCTGACGTCATTCCTCCATATTGAAATTTCATCGAGATTCGAACCCGGATTCTATTAGAACTGTTTAGTGATAGGACTTGTATTTTTCAATCTTAGGATTAAAATTTTAGATTATATTCACAAACCGTAAGTCCTATTTTCAATTTTTACATTGCTTTCTAGGGAAAAAAATTAATTTGTTAAAATATACAAAGCTTGTTGGCTTCACCCTTTTCTCTTTTTATTTTTGTACAAGCCTTCACGTAACAACTGTATGACTACTAGTGGTCAAAATGTTTTAATATTAGTCTTTGCTCCCCCAAAATTCCACTTCCACCCCTATATCCAATAACAAATTGTTTGAATTGGCAGAGCTCCACAGACCGGAACACGCGGTTACAAGGCTTATTTAGACACAGTTATGCAGCTTTGCAATATCTTTAAGACCGATAGTATACAGAAAAGGTCGAAACATATTCTAGTTTCGTTTATCTCCTCCAGAGGGAATCCTAGCTTAGTTAGAGTAAAGGGCTTTATCTTGATTTACTTGATGCAGTTGACTGGGTAGAGTCTGGAGTTCACCATTTCTCAGTCGTTGGGCACGGGATTCTGAATTCTTCAGCTGGCAATACATGTCAATTATGCGCCGTGATAGTGTAGGAGACTATGGTGGCATCACCTTGCTCTCCCCAGAAATATCCAACGAGCTAGTTAAGGTAAATTATAACATTTGGCGGTCTATTTATCAAAACACTGACCAGGTTGATTTAAGCATGTTCTCAAAGCTCGCGTTTGAAGATCTTCTCTATAACACCGCCTGAATAAAAAATCAGCGATATCAAATGACACCTCGCGCTATATTTGTAGATATGTATTATAGCTGATCACCCGACAGTAGATTTGTTCCAGCTTGCAATAAATGATGATGTTGCAACTTTTGCCCTCAAGACGTGCCAGGCTATTGTGTGCTTCACATTCAATGTCGCGGCCGTCAGCGTAGCCCGGGTGTGGAAGGCGTAGTGTTTTAACCACTGATGCAACGCAGAACGTTGGCGGTTTTGTCCTCATCAACAATCGTAGCGTCCGCGAGTTCTGCTTGGCAAACCGCCATGGAGGCCATTGCAACAGACCGTGGGCGGTGCATTGGCTAGGCGTGAATGTGGCCATCTGTGCCCAAAAAGATTGCGACAGACAGGCAGTAGCGTTGAGTAAGAAAGCTTTCCTGATCAGACGGTCAGAGAACCGGCATCTCAGCCGCTTTAACATATTCGCTGCCCAAGCAAAAGCAATAACAAATCGGCCAAGCAACCATGACGACTAGATATGGGTGCAGCTAATAAAGCAGGCGCCCGACATGGACAACACGGGGTCAGCACGTACCAGTTTCGGTTCAGATATTTACCATAGTTTAACGAAATAACAGTATATAAAGGTTTAAATAGATGTTAACGATTGCATCAGTACTAGCAATGTGCTTTCAACAGAGTGCAACGAACAAGGTATGTAATAATGGACGTCAGAAAGAGACCAGCATATCAGTCAAACATATTTCTTTTGTAGATATAATAATAACCAAAAATGGCAGTTGCTATAATAGCAGTAGTTGTGATATTGTAAAATAGCAGGATTACCAATAATATAAATAGTAGTAGCGATGCGATCTAATAGACTTATAAATGTAGTAGTTGTGTTTGCATTACTAATAAACTTAATATTAGTATCTGTAGCGGTGCTGTCAGTAGCATAAGAGTACCTTTCATACTACTAAGAATTATCACAAGGTAGAATAGTTATTATTCTTGTTGTTATGTCGGTGGTCGTGCAGGTGGTAATATTTGTAAGGTTCAAATATGAAAGCCACTAGCTACTAGATACAATTCCATAAGAGCTCTATGGCTATATATTCACGTCGAATAGACAAGCAAAATAATAACAATCGGTTTTGCATTGCAGAGAGTTTTGTCTCACTCCACCGTGGGTTTTTGATTGATCTTGTATCAAATAGCAATTTCATCCGGCATCAGAAAGTGGTAGAACATGTAAATATTAACAGTCTGTTGGATTTTAACTAAATCGTGTACTTCAAGCAAGAAATATCCATGTCTGTCCAGGTTTGGTTATATGAGTAAATTAAATTGTCCACAGCATGTACCCATATATTGTTTCATCCAATTGGTAATATTATTACACTGGAGATGGATTGTAAATTGAATTGCCTCTCCATTGGGCGCGTTTTTGGAAACTCCTCGTACAGCAAACATTAGAGGTAATTAGCAATCAGCTAAATAATCAGATTGTTATATGTTTCTGGGTTGTTTTGTGGTGGGTCAGAGTGGCTAAGTGTTGAATGCGGAGGGGTGTATGCTAAATCATACTCTACGGTAGTGCATTTCACACACACGTAAATAACACATATAAATACATCCTAAAATACAGCTCCGTATTATCCATATAGTAATGTTGGGGCGACTATACGTTTTATAAAATTTCATCATTATTTCAGTAAAACATTCTTCAATCATTAATATCATTAACTTCATTTTTATACCAAAAAAAAAAGCAACGAAAAAACAATCAGCCTGTACTTTACCGTATTCCTGAGGAGTGCACAGGGATAGCATCGTTTTAGAATTTTACTATCAAATATATATTGTGTCTGTCGGATAGGATATTTGAAAACGGAACTTCATTGTCTCCAAAACTGTGAGGACAAAGATGATAAAATATAGGGGAAAATACTACCATGGTCAGTTAAAGATAATGGATAGCTTAACAGAAATAAAGATCAACATCATGCTAGACAGGGTCAGTCAATCTGTTGAACCTAAACTTTGGTAAATGTAGGTTCAAATTTTAGAAGGGTATTTTTCTTTTCTGGTTTAGTTTATTAACCGTTTGAAATTAACAGATACCAGATGCTAGTAATAAAGATTATATTTTTTATGTTTTGATTCTTTTAATAAGTCACTATTATCACATCATTCGCTATATAGAACCTGTTATAACTCCCCCATCACAGCCAGGGTCGGCTACCTTTTTGTTTTCTTGATAAAGGCATTTAGTTCCCATTTCCTCTACATGATGCAGCCAACAATGTATCGCAAAAGGTGATTGATAGCAACAATGCTAATCCTTTACTTTGCATGAAGCCCTTGCATATAATATGGCGTGTAATATATAACTTAGACGAACCATGCACTCAACCCGTAGGATAATATTTACTTGTAGATGAATTAATAAAATGCATGAAACACACTCCTGGAAAAAAGTAATTTAGAGGTCAAATTTCCTCGGCAGCAGAATGTATGACAATCTTATGGCATGTTTCAGATTTGTTCTTATTTTCAGGGCTGACAAATGAAATGAAACGTAATGATACAGATACTGGACCAGATAGTGTGATAAAGAGGAGCCATGGAAAGCTGCATAAAGGGCGCGAGTTTCCTTCGTCTAATACAGGTAAAGAGGAAGGAGTTAATATTTACTAAAGGGAGGGTAGGTGTGAATCTATGTCACAGCACTATTCATTTCGAAATTTATTATATTCAAACTAAATTGAATAATTGTGTTTTTCTATGTAATGCATTAAAATAGCTTACAGACAATCGGCTGTCTTTATATTCGAGTCTATAACAACAAATAAAACATTTTCTATGTCTCATAAAAAAATAGGAGATTGTTTCTGGAAATTTTATCTTCATCACGTGAGGATTGCCTCTTTGGATATCTGTTAAATAGCAGCGGCTGATTGAATCAAAACAGACAAAGGCATCTTTTCACTTTTCAGTCATATAATTATATTTTGATTACACTTTCTTGTCAAGAATCGGTTCATAAGGTAATACATTATAATAATCTTTGAGCTATATAACGCTATTTTATTTTTTAAATTGTCAACTCAAACGATTCATAAGCGGTTCATAAAGCATGGAATTAATGGAACATTATGATCACATTTTTTTAATTTGTAATATTCTCACCTAAAATGCAATTGTGCTGCGCATCCAAGATGTATATTTGAATTTCTAACAAACCTTTTGACGAAATGATGCAATACAATCGGAAACACTTTTACGTATATATCTAGATCAAGAGTTCTTGTCAGCCATAAACGCCGAAGATAAAACCTCCACCTCAGTCCTCCTTTTAAAACACTTTACTAATTCATTATATTACATTGCCCAAAAAAGTGTTATTAAATCACTTTACTCCAAATGCATTGGCACTAAATAAATACTTGTATTGTTGCGCCGTAAACCACCACACCAAAGCTAATACGAATGTGTCTTGTCTTCCTGTGCCGTAAAGTACCATACCAACACCAATCAGAAACTGCCTCCTGATTTCATATTATTAGAAGCAGTGAATATTTTCCATGGAGGTCCAGATCTACTACTGGACCATTGATCAGATAATGTAAACTGTCCACTTAACTAAGCTCGCTTCTTCAAAACATGACGAGCCTCAATATATATCTTTCAGATAAAGCAATTCTCATATTTTTTCTCTACACTCTTCACAAGAACACAAGCAAAGATACAGCCCGATCCTTCAGACCCTTCAGTCCTGACACTGACTCTTCAAAAGAATCAGATAATCCGGGTATTCAGCTTATTCAGTGCATTCAGTGCATTCAGTGCATTCAGTGCATTCAGTGCATTATTATTATTAATTATTATCATATATACATATCATGACAATAAACAGATTTAACTGCCAACTATAAATCGACTCATTTTAGGTCGGCAAAAAAACTTTTCCTCTTAAATTCTGTTATGCAAGACAATCTAATATAAGACAACATACATGTTTTAATCGTTGAGGAAGCTTTAATAATATTTCCATTTAATAAGGCGGAAGGCACTGCAAAATAGGTATATCATGAACAAATCTCTCTCTCTCTCTCTCTCTCTCTCTCTCTCTCTCTCTCTCTCTCTCTCTCTATATGTATATATATATATATATATATATATATATATATATATATATATATATATATTCTACTCTCTTGTACAAAGCAATTTAAACTTGTCATTCGGTTTGATTTGACCAATAAAGGAATTTATTTTGTTCCAGAAGGTAAAATATAAATTATAAAAATAAATCGTTATAAATACACATAATCTTACCTTTATTAAAGGAACTGCGATGCTGTAATTTAACTTATTTTAAAAATTTCAAATGTTATTATAACACAACTTTTGGTGAGATGCACTATCATAATAACTTACGATATAAAAACTATTCAAGAATAATTTTCAACTGTACCTGACAATTTATAATTCATAACTAAATAGAGACTTCTTAAACATCAAGATATCTCTTAAGATTTTGGCCCTGAACCAATGGTCTATGCTTGGATATTAAATACGGTATCCAAAAGAAGGTTAATATGTCCCATGTTTCCTACAGGAATATTATTGGTGTCCGAGAAAGGTATAAAGTTGTTTCTACTGAAAGCAGAGCGGAATGTCTGAAGAACTGGCAGTTTGCAAAATAGTTTGATTGATACCATAGGGATAATTCATTTATACAGAATTTGGATTTTTTATTAGCATTTTAGTAACATTCCATTAGTCATAATAATTGTAAACATATCAATATCTATGGCTCACATTTTCTGATGGAAGCAAAAATAGAGAAACACATGAAAGATGGTCCCATACATTAATCTTCAATTCAACTTGAAAGCATTGTTGAACTCGCTTTTATATTGATAATTACTTGATGAAATTTTGAGAGGTCAGCATCGAGGGTAAATCAAATTAGCACTGAATTTGAAACGGAAATTTCTATATGTAACGCCGGACAATCAATAGTATATTTGAACGCTGGATATTGATTTAAGTCATTGTCATGGTTAGAATATGTACCATTGAATATTTTTTGTGTTAGTCTCTTCTCATTCTGGACATGAAACAGTGATGATAGAATGAAAGAAAGCTTGTCGAAATCTCTGCAATCGTGATATTTAATTTCATAAGATGCAACAGAACAACGATATTATGTGAGAGGGGAAACTCTTAGCCGATGATTCGAAATTTGAAAAAAAAAAAGAACCATTGATTTTTACAAATACAACAAAGTTGAAATATATGATCTCAATTATGTCTTCAGGGGTAAAAGTTGCAAACATATAGTCAAAAATATTTTTCATTTTCTACTACATTTTGTGGGGATTATCGTTAATTCCCACACGTTATAATCATATGTGGGATACAACTATCTTGTTGAAGATAATTTACAATTATTGACCATTGATTTTTATTTTATAATTTAGGTACGTGGTCAATATAAAAGTACATAAATAGGAGACAAAGTGTTAATGAATGTTTCAACAACATGTATCAGTTGAAAAGTGTAAAGCGTGTTAACAGTACACTGCGAGAAGTGAATTTTTAATGAAAAGAATAGCCATGCATTTTTGTGTTGATTTAAATAAGGTTGTTTTATAAATACATTTCATCAGGTAATGTCACATTAAATTTAAAGTCAAACGCTGGCATACTGAATTTTAATTTAAACGTTGTATTCCACTGCCAAGATGTTATATTTACTTCATTGCTATTTTATTGTATATAAAATCACAAAGCAAAACTACTTTGTATTACACTTCTTAATAATAGCACATTACGATTTTGCGACTCAAAATACAACTCTTGAACGAATAGTGCTAATTTGTTCATTGGTCTGCAGTCAGTTTTGTATGGACTATTCGAAGGTATAGTGTATGTTAATAACCATATAAAAAGAGTAATAGCAAAATAGTAATTCTCATTAAATATTTAACGAAAAGTCTTATTAATATTAACGGTAGTAGTAGTAGTAGTAGTGGCATTAATAGTAGTAGTATCCCATACCATAATTTAACTATCATTGATACATGATATTTTATGCATAATAACTGATATTCCATTGATGTCTTTTTAAGAAATTTAAACTCTACTGAACATTGTTTAAGGATCGGGGCTTTTTGATTTCCTTACCAACCAAAGAATGTTGATTAGTTTCAAAATATGTCATTAAACAGTACTTAATTTATAATGTGTTTTATTTATATATATATATATATATATATATATATATATATATAGAGAGAGAGAGAGAGAGAGAGAGAGAGAGAGAGAGAGAGAGAGAGAGAGAGAGAGAGTCTATAACTTTTGGTCGATGACGAATGTAGATTGCACTGAGCTACAAATATAATATTTTTATGCTTTTATTCTATCTATCGAACCTGTTTGAGGTAATTCCTATTGGATGATTAAGTACGGTGTTGCGCCATAAATCAGGTGGGTTGTATTGTATAAGTCACTTGAAAAGTATTGTGACTTAGATTAATAATATAGTCTGGGATACATACATACATACATACATACATACATACATACATACATACACAATGGGAGTGAGAGAGATGGCAGAAGACGTACACATATTATTCGTTTCTCTTTCCTATATTCGTGTTTTAAAGTCAGTCTGCGGATGTACTTAATGTTGTATTTATATACATACTTTGAGAGGAATCATTTGTTTGTGTTATTCTTATTCACTGGAATTACAAAGTGCTTATTGACTTTGGAGACATTCATTATTTTGGGAGTATTGCGAATTGATTCAAAGGAGTTCTGGCCAATGTCATTGTGATACATTAAGACTGTTGGCACTTTATTACATTCAAGGCTATTGGTATATCAGCAAATGCAGGACTAGATTTCATTCGGTACACTCTACTCATTTGCACTTGTGATTGAACTTTTGTTTTGGAGTTGATTCATAATACTGTAAGTTCTGCTTAAAGTTACATTTAATAACATAGATAAATTATTTGTTAAGTTTTATAAAGCTTGTTGGATTTGTTTCTTTGTGTCGCAATATTAAGACCACTGAGTCGTATAAAATATCTCAGAGAAATTGAATTTGGTTTCCAAAATTTAATCCTCGCTAAATATTTAAAGAAAATTATTGTCATTTATTATTATTATTATTATTATTATTATTATTATTATTATTATTATTATTATTACATAAAATAAATTAACTATTGGCTTTAGCAAGATTCTATCATCAATACACGATATCTTGTGATTGGTAACTTACCAGCCAAACAATGTTGATTAGTTTCAAAATATGTTCGTTTAACAGTACTTCGTGAATACTGTCATGAATGTATATAATGTGTCTTTAACTTTTGGTCGAGGACTGTAGATTGCAATGAGCTTGTAATAGGTTGTTTTTTGAGTTTATGTTCTATATAATGAACCTGTTTTTGGTAATTTACTATTGGATGTATAGGTCGAGTGGGTTCGATGCGACACAAGTCCGGTGGTTTGTGTTACGACATAGGTAGCGTAGGAGGTATTGCGACTTAGAGTATAGGAAGATGTACAAAGATCATTCATTCCTATGTTCTTGTTTTCTTGTTTAAAATCAGTCTGCATATGTATTTAATGTTGTGTTGAGATATAATTTGAGAGAAATCATTAGTTTACAATATTCATTCGAATTACAAAGTGCTCATTGACTTTGTACGAAAATATAATTTTGGGGTTATTGTGAATTCATTCGAAGGAGTTCCGGACAATGTCATTATGATTCATCAAGACTATTGTCACTTTTGCACATTTGAAACATTTAATGCATCAGCACATTCAGGACCTGGACTTCATTTGGTACACCCTATTCTTGGAAGAACAGACGTAGCCACTTTTATTTGGTAATGATATTTGTCTGTTCTGAACCAATTAACCACCTAAAGATAACTGAGGAAATTCTGCTGTAATTTATCCCCTTATCTATTGAGAATATATAAAGCAAACAATCTAAAATAAGTCTATTTTGCTTATTATATGACCTACGTATGTGCAATGGCTTTCTTTAACCATTAGGATGCAAATAGTTTCAAAACAAGTATTGGGTCTTATCTGGTCTTACTTTGATTGAATCCTCCGATATTGTGACTCATGTTGTATCACTTCACGATGTCGCTTGGTAAATATTATCAAAACACGCGCGTTAACTGGCAATCCATATTGTGATGTTTGCCTTTTGTAAAATTGAGTACATACAGCTATTTGAGCTATTTGATATATATATATATATATATATATATATATATATATATATATATATATATATAAGTTATATATATATATATATATATATATATATATATATATATATATATATAATATTGATTAGCCATATGGAGGCAATGTACTCCAAGAGCAATTTCTATTTATTTCTAGTGTCTAAATGGGGCTTTCGTATTCTTTGCATTATTTTTACTGATCAATGTCAAAGAACCTTCTACATCCTATGGTTTTGTCCTCATCTTACCCGAACGCGCGGATTGTAGTAATCCGCGAAAGTTACCAACAGGCGCCCATGCAAGAGGCTAATCATGTGGGTAAAAGACTGTAACCTACATCAGTATTCAACAAAGCATCTATTATAATACTAAAATTGTCAGTGACTCTATTTCGAAATCATACGAATAATACGTATGGTTCCAAATCCTGCAGCCATAAGTGGGTCGGCAAAGATTTACTCGATTTTCACCGTCTGGAAATCTGGTGAAAGTCTGAATAAACACGTACTCGTAATTGAAGCCGTATCGGAATTATTTTTTAAAGACACAGATACTGTTAATATAGCACCGACAATAATTCCGACTGGTGCGCCTATAATAGTTGCCGTAGTCGTGATTCCCCCTATGCCAAGGTCAATCCCATAAAGAACACCTGCGAGTGCACAAAGGCGTTTGTATTTGATGAGCGACGCGGATGGTTTGTTGAATTCATGGCAGAGTTGTTGCTCCGCTTTAATTATTTGTTCACGCCGATAGCATTGAGGACCCATTGCAGCTATTATATTAATAAGGTGATCGTTTGGCATAAGTGCTCGAAAGACCCACCTTAGACAGCTGCAACACGTACATGTACACGCACATCCTACTAATTTCCCTCTTTACTGATTCAGTTCTCATACAATCATAGAAAATATCTACTTTGGAAATATACATTTCCGGCGATTGCGCCGTCCTGAGGCCTAGCATTATGTTCATATAAAATAATTCTAACTGCGCTTTGAATAATGACTGTAACGATTATTCTCGTCTTCACCCAAGTGAAATTACATGGGCATGTGCGTCCTTGTTGAATAACAGTCTAGATCTATTATTGTCCCAGCTGAGTCAATGTTGGTGGGAAATAATCAACGGAAAATAGAGCTGTGGTGGAGTTAGCAGTGCAGAAAAAATCTCTGGGTGTTTTATTCCGTATGGTGCATCAGTCAACGACCGAACATTTTTCTTCTTTTTTCAAGTGTTTATGCAGTGTTTATTCCAAGCTGAACACGAGTTAGTATTGATATCTCAGGGTGGTCTCAGCTAGCGATTTCGATTTGACCCATAACAAGATTAAATCTCAGTGTTTTCGAGGATCTGGCAATGTAATAGTTTTGAAGCAAATCGTGATCTGCAACTGGCAAAAATCACTATCAATGTTAGCATCACTGGTAAGCTGGTTAAAAACCCCATCTGTAAATTCCCAATCTCATCACCATGGCAAGAACCATTACTTTAATGTAATAATACATTTAATCTTAAAACCAAACGCCAAAGATGGTCGAATAGCCGAATGGGAAGATGTGAAATGCTTCAAAATGAATTTCATATTTGGTTAGTATTGACGTTGTATATATGAAAGTTCCTGTAATTTGGTCGGGATTTCGTCGGGAGTGTTAAGTATTATTAATCCCTGGGGCACGATGGATGTTTATAAAACAAAATGTGAATTGGTCCCAACCAGTATAATAACCGTATACGATTAACAAATAAGATCCAGACTAAGATGTGTAATTTAGGTTTTGTCGAAACCATTCATATTATCAAACAGAATTCGACCATTCGTATTGTATTATCAGGTTTTTCTTTCAAGAATGGTCAATTAATACGTGGCCTTTTGCGAGTTGTGCCGGGTAATCAAAGACCTCGGCCTAATTATATCCTCCAAATTCTCCCTGGTCATTGAAGACATCAGTTTTAGAGACCCTGCGTGCTTTTGAAAACCAAAGGTTCAACCATTGGACCTAGACGGTCCACCTGCAACCACCTTTTTCAAAGCCATTCCTGATCCTGTTCCAAGAGCTCCGAAGGCCTGCTTTTGTAACCACTGGAGCCGCAGGTGCTAAAAACGCTACGAAAGGCCGCGAGGAATAAAAATATTCCACAAGTTTTGCCTGTTACATCACTCCTGGCTTAGAAAATTGTAATGTCTCTGATTTATTATTTCCTTAGGTCGCATTAAGCTGATTAACTTGTCTTTGGGTCAAACGCAGTATGACCTCAATCTGTCCTCGTGATCCTTATTTTCACAAGCTGGTTTTCACTACGGCCAGTATTCAATTCGTGCTAGGATATCATTATCTGAATACACTCTATGTTCAATTATTTTGTTAATTTTACACAGGAGCATCAAGGACCTTCAGTCGTCTAATCGAGCCCACCAATAAAAGTCATGTTACTGAACATCACGACATAATATCTGTAAACGCGTGAGACAACGGAACCACCTACGCGTACGTGAAAATACTTGTCAATCACTGATTGCCAGAACAACTACAGTTGTTAAAATGAAAAGTAATAAATCGAGTACATTGCTATGAAGTCGTGCTGGTAAATTTGCAAACAAATTTGACAGTTTTCGTCTATGTAAGACCACAGATTTTGAAATGCACATGCGATTTGATTGTCTGAAGGTACGTAAGTCAAGTTAGCACAGGAATCCACAAAGTCAATATTGTTAATACAACTATACTACTCTAAGTCAAATTGTATCGTTGGCGTTGTTTTTACGCACTAATGTGACTGCGATTGTGCGTCTCCAAACATAATCTTGTGTATATCTCTGAAAACCCCAAATATATGACTGACGGCAATCGCACAAGAGAGCCTGGATGAATCTTGTTAAAACTGTAATCTACGCTGCAGAAATCCAGAGATAAAACTGGCATTGATGACAACACTTGTGTTTCAGCCATTCCTGCCGCGTTTCGAACAGTTCAAATAGTATATGCTTGATTTTTTCGGTTATAAAATATATATTTTTGATAAACATTGTAGTTGGGCTAGCGGATTTTGCATAATCATCACTGTATCCGGCTTGTCTGAGTATCGTTAATAATCGAAATGAGTTCACTGGTACTTAATTTATATGTGGAGCAAACAGATTAACGCTCAAAACTTCCAATTCCGTCATGCGCAGGGTGCCGTTCTTTAAACAAAGTTGTTTGCGGTGATGTCGCTGCTGAACTAGAACAATTACCTGGAACACCATGGATTATATTGTTGAAAAACATACCTGGACACCATTATAGTAGGTCTGGCACACCTCTTGATATACGAATTGATATTAACCACCACTAGGTTCTATTTGAATGTATTAACATATCAGTGCATCACATCAATGAATCATAAGGTGATCGGCAAAAGCCGGATGTCCAAACTTATAAGTGATAAAATTATCTGGGAATACCCATCGTTTTGATATCAAGAGATGACAAAGTTACATTTGGTGATTCGGTATACACCCTATTCAATATTTCGTTGACCCAATCACTCAACATACGTTTCGGACCCGAGATCAATGTGCACGGTATCCCGTATGACCCCTTATGCTTTCCTTTTTGTTTCGGAGGAGTGTATTCCAACCACACTGAAGTACAATTTTGGTCGAAATCACACGTATTCTTCGACTGATTTACCTGAGCATTCTTCTTTAAACATGCAACAACCTTTTTCGTGGCGTTGCTAAACAAAATACGTTAGTTCTGATGATCACTGTTAATAAATTTGTTTACGAGTATATCCGATGCCATATCTGCATAGACATTTTTCATTCAGCTCCAATGTCGATATTTTACTGTGGACGGAAACAAGTCCACCATCAACGATCTTTTGGTATTTAAATGTCCAATCATCAATAAGAATTCGAAGCTTATCATACTCACTATCACGAACAAGAATAACTCCAATTCGCTTTCTTAAATTCTCTATCG
>JAECUM010011367.1:0-93513 GCA_016617855.1 Megalonaias nervosa | reverse complement strand
CTCCAGCAGCTACTGTAAACATTTTCATGCAGAAAATATATTCCGAAAAGTGATCCTGACAACCAAATGTTGGCCCCATTTCTAGGTATGGATTTTCGTTCACAATATGTTACACATATCTTTATGTTTTTTGTTCAATTGACTTCTGATTGGCACCATACAGCCAGTACTGTGCTGACTTGCTATTAAACCATATACTGTGACCAGGCATGAAAGAAATAAAACATACAAAAGATTTTTTTCTCTTTGATATTAAAGAGGAGGTACTACAATGAGTGGATAAACACCAGACTTTAATTTTATCTTTTTGTTCAAATCAGTGTTCTTAAAAACCTTCTTCATAAGCTATTAATCTATCCACCTCCAGAAGACAAATTGTACTGGGTGAAAGTCACAGGCTTTGAGTAACCTTGGAGTGGCAGCCAGAAGAAGCATAATTAATGCATCAGTAATTACTCTGATTAGCCACTACAGCAGAGGCCTCATATGAGAACCATGCTGTCCTCTCATCTAGTTTGAATACTCATTCACATGTGTAAAACAAAGTTTGCCTGCTGAGGGTTACCTATCAAAATAAACAATGAATAATCATTCAAAGTTTATCAATAAATATACATATTTTATGCTGCCTTCCATTTGCACTGGTCAGTAAAGGCCTTGTGTGTAGATTAGGGTGGAAAATTCTATGAGGTCAGGAGTTAAATGCAAATAATAAACCTTTGTCAGTATAGCATAAATTGTAGCTAACAAGGACATTCTTTTGTTGTAATGGTGTAGTACTAACAGAGATGCATCCAATAATCAAGTTTCATAGTTTCATGATTCAAGCATAAACAGTACCGAATAAATGAACTTTTAACACAATAGTCACTGAACCATTGAAAGATTGGTCACAGTGAACTCTTTTTGCAATAAGAGTATAATACTTATCAAGATGCACTGCCTCATCAAATTTCATGACTCTAGGTAGGTTAGTATGCAAACAGCACACCAAAAACTATTTTATAAAAACAGCCAGCAAGGGTTTGGTACTGACAAAAATACACACCTTCATCAACTTCATAATTCTAGCATGAAAAATGCCTGAGAAATGAACACAGAATTAAAGAAAAGTCAGTGAAGTGTAAAATATGGACCTTAATGATGTACTTCAGCAATGATGGAGCAGCACTCACTGATCAAGATGCATCCTCTCACCAATTTTCATGATCACAGATAGGATGCAAGAAACTTATGTGAACACCTGTTATATGCAAAACAAATTTATCTAACCCAGTAAAATATCAAATGTAGAGCACAGTGACTTTTTCTCTACAGGTGTGGTCATAATAAAAATGTACAATCATCTAGTTATCTAGTTCAATAATTCTAGTATCAACAGATAAAACAAAATTAACCCAAAGTAACTGATGCATGAAATATGATCCACTGTGACCTATTTTTGTGATGATGCATCCCCTCACCAGGTTACATGATTCCAGGTATAACAGTATGCATATTGTATGACATGAACCTATTTTGTCATGACCTAAATGCAAAAACATAATCTAAGACAAAAAAAATTGCAAAAAATAAGTCACAGTGACCTCCTTCTGTTGTAACGTCTGACAATAATAGAGTTACATACAATCACTCTAGTTTAATGATTCTAGCATGAAGAAAGCTTTAGAAATGCAGTTGAAGCACAAATTAAAGCCAAGTCTGTGAAACTTGAAATATGGGTCACAATAATTCCTTCTGTGATGAGGGTGTAGTACTCATCAAGATGCATCAAGTCATCAAGTTCCATGATTCAAGGTATAACAGTAAGCTGTTATGACTCTGGTCATAACATAAGTAGCAGAAGCAAAACAAACAAGTTTTGTAAAACTTAACAAAGAATTATCAAAGTTATAAATGAAAATGTGTGAAGAACTTACAGTATTATGAAGTGAATCCAGAATAATTCTGATAAAGTTCTATGCAAGTCCTTAATGAATGAAAAGTTCTGTATAAATTTCAAAACTGGAAAAGTAATGGTCCTCCAAGAATCATGATATTGTCAAGATGGCATCGTCCAGAATTCCTCTGAATAATTCACAATAGCTCCAGAATAATATTATAGTCCAAAATATGAGCATATTATATTTCCATTCAACAGTCCAAACAAATGTTTTACCTCTTGAAAAATATCTAATTACAACACAAAACACATCTGCAGACTTACAACAGGAACACAAGAAATGGGGATGACTCCAAAATCTGAATTAATCTGATTAGTCAGTTCTTCCCTTATATACGCCTTCTACTGTGCCTATATTTCACAATATACCTCACATGACGGATCTTTCTTCTCATTTTGCCTCAAACTTGCCTATTCATGTGACCTAGCCCAACCAATGGGAAGATACTAAATTCTTCTAGAAACAATGAAACCCCATCAGCCAATGAGAAATTAATCCAAAGGTGCCATTAAGTCTTATTATTAAGATTATTATTAATAATTGTCAATATATGCATAAGCATCTATTTATAGATCATATGTAATTTTATGCTCTTAACAGACTCAGGTCCCAATGCAAATTTTAACTAAAGATATTCTGTGCAATTTACAGCCAAGAATAAATATTAAAAAAATTAAATAAAACCATGCACCAGGTGTTACAAAAAAATATAGATATACATAACAATGAATAAATGGTGCAAAACCCCATGTATTTCCGAGTTAAATGCAATAAAATGTAAAATACAGGTCCCTGTGAGCTACTTTGTTTCAAAAGTGTGCAGGGTTCATGTCACAAATTTAAAACAACATTCCAGCCATTTTCCATACCTTTTCCAGACAAAAATATAAAAATTTCCAAACCTCCCAAAGAGTTCCAAATCCATATACTAAAATGTCTCCAAAACACAAAAAAGCAGCCACAGTTTCTGACTAAGATGGTTGTAATAATGAAACTGTTAGACTTTTTGAAGACTTTTTAGACATTTTTCATTTTCCATAAATTTTCAAGACCTGGAAAAGCAATTTTAAAATTTTAGACTTTTTCCAGAATTCCAGACCCACACAGGAACCTTAGGTGTAGTACTAATACAGAAGCATACAATCATCTATTTTGATGTTTCTACCATGAACAGAACTTGAGAAAAAAACTTAACACACAAAAGTTAACTAAAGTCAATGAAACATGAAATATCTGTGTCCTACTTCATGATAAGGGTGTAGTGCTCCTCAAGATAAACCCCATCACTAAGTTTCACAACTCCATGGGAACAGTATGTACACAAGATGCAAAAAACCCAAGCTAACTGCAACAAAAGTACTTTCAAATGGCACATCAAGCACCTACTCTGTGTTTAATAGTCCTCTGTGTACATACTTTAAATTCTGTACAGAAACCAATTTTCTTCTTTTTCACAGTGACCTTGTCATTTGACCTTTCGACCCCAAAATTTAATGGTTCTACCTTTCCTCAAGTGCAAGCCATCAACTAGATGGTGGAGAACTCAAGTTATTGTGCAGAAATAAAATTTGAAACGGACAGACAGACATCATAACTGAATACACTCCACCTTACCATTGCCAGTAGCTTCTCATGGGTCGGTGGTACTTTCCAGGGTTTTCCCAGGTTCTTCCTCCACCATTTATGCTGGTCGCCATGTATAGCCTATCTTGTGCTGAAAAATGGCATTAAGCCCTATAACAACAACAACAACCACCACCTTACCATAATGATGATATTCATCATGTGACAGTCACATGACAACCCACAAATGCTCCAGTCACGCCACCAAAACACTCATTTCAATTCAGCAAAGTTAAATTTGTTTGATTCCTTCATATTGATGGAACAGCCAACTTTATGCTGATGAAACCCAGTAATTAAAGATGGCAAAAGGAGGTAGGATTGTGTTATTCCATGTGGTTTTACAAGTGTCAAACATCAGATATAATATGGAAATATGCTGGACAGATAAAAGAAAGGCCATTTCAACCAACCAACTCAAGTGCTGCAATAAATACATATAAATATCTATAAATTATATATATGTGCATTTGCACATTGTGGACAAATTGCCTGCAATAAATTGTAATGTTTATTGAATAGATGAAATACAACCCCAAACCACACAACATCGCAACACAAGTTTATCTTACGAAACCATAATAGTCATGAAAAAGAAGTGTGAGGTGTACCTATGAATTCTAGCTCCACAATTTATCTGACACCATGTTTCATACTAACAAGTTTACTGATTTTATACAGTGTTATGGAGACTTTGCTAGATAAAGATGTTGATGAAGCACAATCACATTTGGATTTTTTCTTTTAATTACCATATTCTGTTCCCTAAATACCCAGCAAGTATACCAGAGAACAAGTCTATACTAACTGTGAATGCCTAAAAGCTGGATGCATACAACAAAATTTCATCTTACCATTTTTAGGTACTGAAGATTCTGGAAGTGCAGGAAGTGGTCGATTAAAATGTTTTGGAATGGCACCTTGTTTTTTCATCTCTTCAAGCTCATCTGTACTGGGGCTGCTGGCAGAAGTGAAGTTCTCACTGTCTGGCAATATGTGATATCTTGTTATATGCTCAGGTGTAGTGTCAACTGTGGTGCTGTCATCATTTGTCAGGGTGCTGGAGGTGATGGAGTAGTGGCCCTCAAAGGAATTTGTGTCTAAAAGTACACACACAAAAACAGGATGAATTTTAAACTAAACTGTTTGATCTTTTCTAAAATGTTTTTTCTGTGATACAATACAGTGCATTGTGGGAATCCCATTGGTGATTGCTTATGAATGCAATCAATCATGGGTTTCCATCCATGATAATGATAAAGTTGAATAAGACATGCAATGTCACTGTGAATACCATGCAGAATGTTGGTATTCAATTAACACAATAAATAGATCAAGTAACTCTAAAAGGGAATGGCATATCACATTTTATTTTATACATCCAACATAAATTCACTTGTTAACTGCCATGAAAGCAACTGGCAAAAACTGACACTACTCAAATGGATTAGTGATGACTGGAGTTTTAATGATGAAATGCCAATATCACAAATCTCATGTTAGTGGATTAACTTTGATTTTGGGTCCTGTGATTTGCCAGTATGCATATTTCAAATGACAACCAACAAGTTTCCTTGCAATCCACTGAAACTATGTGATTAGTTGTGTCCACAAGATACTGAATCTTGTGGACAAAACTAATCACATAGTTTCACTAGTCACATCACAACTTCAGTCTCCATGTAAAACGAGAAATACTTCTATCAAAAATTGCAGAAGCACAATGATTTATCAATATGCACATCTTCAGATGATGGCCATAATTCTTCCCATGTTAACAAGGTTCATTGTGATCCACAGAAACTGTGTGTCTAGTTGTGTCCACAAGAATCAGTCATTCATCACAACTTCAGTCTCCATGTAAAAAGAGAAATACTTCTATCAAAAATTGCAGGAGCATAATGATTACTCAATATCTTCAAGAGATGGCCATAATTCTTCCCATGTTTCATGATGATTCACTGAAATTTATGAGACTAGCTGTATTCAGAAGTGTTTATCATACACTGCATTTGGCTACAAGTCAAAAAGAACAATAAACTCTTCTAAAAACTGCAGAAACTATGATTCAAGAACATAAACATCTTCAGGTTATGATCAAAATATTTACCAAGTTTCAAGCAATCTGGCAATCCCTCAAAAACTGGACAACTAATTCTACATGATATTTCAAAATCTTATAACAAACCTCAATCACCTAATTAGTACATGTATATATGGATCTCGTTCATTATCAAATTAAAAACTGATCTTAATGATACAAGCAAATATTCCATATTTCATCAATATTAACGTATGGACACATAATGAATGATGACCAACAGATGTAGTTGTTGCTGTTGAAGGGTTTAACGCCATTTTTCAGCACATGATAGGCTATACATGGTGGCCAGTATAACTGGTGGAGGAAGAACCGTGGAAAACCCCAGAAAGAACCATCGCCCCTCGAGAAGCTACTGGCATGCTTCCTCATGAACCCATGTTTGCCGAGTCTGAGACTCAAACCCACACTGACAGAGGTGAGATGGCAGTGATCCGGAATGGTGAGTGCTTTAGACCACTCAGTCACTCGGGGCTCCACCAACAGATGTAAGGACGTACCATAAACTCACCTGACCTAATGGTCAGGTAATCCAAAATGATGCAAGTTCATTTGCCAATGTGCATCTCCAGGTGATGACCATAACAATTATGGTGTTTCATGACAAATTCTTTGGTGAAAACCATCATACTGAAATGACCATCCATTCAGGAAGAGCAATAACCAGATTTTCAGGAAGTGCAAGTGGCACCATTTTCATTTAGGATCAATGAGATAGTGAAAACCACATGCTGAGATGACAATTAATCATGGAGAAGAAGCAATAAAAAAACTGTAAAGAGAGCCACTTTGATGGCCATACTGAATGTTCAAGGAGCACCATTTTCAATTAGGATTAACAAGACCTTGGGATGAATGTATGTGTGAAGTTTCATATTAACACTCCCAAAAAATAATCAAGATAAAAAAGAAGAAGTTAAAATCTTGTTGTATAGTGGACCAATTACATTGTACACATTTTCTTTAAATGGTAGCATGTTTAGCAATATGTATTTATTAGCAAACTGAGAAAGTATTTTAACTCTTAATAATTATATTTTTCTCTTGTCATTACAATTTTCCAGCAATTTGACTGGCGATGCCTTCTTAATCTTTTGGGGGATGTACCAGCATGGAAAAAAAAATATAATTCAGCCCTGCCCACTAGAACTACTTTTTCCCATATATGCATTCAAATTTAATTTGTATAAAACATTTGCAAGCTACATTGATGTAATGCTGGTTTACATCGATATGTGAGCATTCTGATCATGTACATAAATTTATGCTGTGAATGAAAATTTAAAAAAAATAAATATACAAATTGGATTGTATAAAGCCCAGAAAACACAAAGATTAAAATTTTGTCTCTCAAAAATGCAGATAATCGGCAGAGAGAGATAGAGTCACTTTTCTGACATTCCTAATGTCTGTCCAAGTTACATTCTGACACATACTTTGTAACGGTGTTTAAATAATACCAAGATGAGTTGATTATACAAGCAGTTCTAAATAGATCATTTTGCCTCTTAATTAGACAGACAGACATGATATGTCTATCTGGATTAGGTCTATAGTAGAAGTTTCATGTTCTGAATGAATTTAGAGCCTGACAGAAAACAATGAAAGAAGTTAACATTCTATTTCAATTTCAATAAATAATCTTGCAGATTTTAATCATTAAGGCTTTAGCACATTCACCCATGAAAACAGTGAAATTGTTATAGACTTTCAATAAAAACTCGGAAGTGGGGGGGGGTTCAACTGAAACTGAAGTTAGTGCTGGGTTAAATAGAGATAGTAAGCATACTTTGGAAAGGAATTTTACTATGACAGATCCTGAAACAACAGAAAAGTAAACTGAGCAAATTTACTGACGAGTTCTAGACCAGATATTTAAAAAGTAAGTCATGCCATTTTCTGGTGTACATCTCACTCTCTCTCTCATGCACACATACATACAAATGCACATTTTCACTGCCACTGCTTATCAAAATTACAATGAGCAAACTTATGTATGATCTGCAAAGTGCATAACAGTTTGCAGTGTTTTTGGGACTACATATTTAAACGTAAAAAAGAAAATGGCCAAGCCTTAATTAAATATCTACCATCACCAATTACATCAAGACTTAATGAAAAAATTTGTTTCACTGTAAATTATCATATTCAACCAAATAAGCAAAACCACCTACTCATATCCTCTTCCCCCATTTTTTAAAACTTCTGGGTGAAATTTTTCAGGCCACTGACTTAGGTTTCTTCTTAGAGGATTTATTTATCATAAAAATATTCTTATGCATTTTATTAGTTGATGTCTTCTGGTTCTGAGCTCTCTCTTTTTAATGTAACGTAAGCTAGCTGTGGGTGGGTGGGGTAGAGGGGCCACTTTTAAGACAATTTAACACGATATTTACATGTACTCTAAAAAAATGAAATGAACGACCAGTACATCTACTTCTCAAACCTAAAATAGAAACAAACAATGGGTGCAGTGCTGCTGTTCATGCTGACAAACTAGGAAATGTTGTAGAATATGAGGTTACACAATTGAATTACACAGTAGGGAAGTATTCTTTACTAAGTATTCTTTGTTATTTGAAATCATACAGCTTCTAATTATTCATTCCACATCAAAATATGGGTGACCATATGGTTGTGTATCAGTTTATATGGAAGGTAGTGATAAACAGCAACAACACAGATTTGAAAAGAAACTTAATTAAAAAATGCTTTCCTGGAATGATTACTGGTTGACAAAACAGGGGTTACTGAATCGCTGTGCTATGCAGCTTTTATTTTCTGATTTTCACATTGGAAAAGTCCATATTTTCCACACAACATGGCTGTACCAAAAGTATAAATCTCTTGAACAACCACTGTAAAATTCTAATATTTACAGGGGTCAAGCTAGACATGAATTTTAGGAAGTGACTTCTCATTTTGGACAGAACAGGGAGAAGTGACAGCTGAATAGGAAGAAGTGGTAGCAAAGCAAGAAGTGTGTGGGGGGGGGTTTCATTCTCTTATTTAAATTATGCCCTCAATTTTCCCTGTGTGAATCTTTGCATTTAACATTGGTTTTAAGCAGTAATTTCTTTACAAGTAGAAAATCTTCAGAGTTGTTTGTACATGTATATTATAAACACATTTGGTATGTGTTTATAAAATATCATATACATATGTAGTGTATTTTGGTCAAATAACTCAGAAAGAAAACAACAGAAGCAACACATTGTAATAAATTTAACTGAGTAACTAGATTACAGTATTGTAATTGCAAGTTAGTAAAGATGCTTAATCAACTACCCTTAATTAAGAATTTTTATAATTTCTGAAATTTCACTATCAAATGGCACTTGAAAAGATTTCTAAACTTGTTTGTACATGAGAGCAAATGCACACGTCTTTCAGATCATACTGTTCGTTTTGATTTCTTTGTTGCCAATAAAACATTACCATAACTGTCCATAGATAACACACTAAAGAATTAAAGTCAGTATATGAATGAACTAAGCCCTTCTTTCAACCAAACTGACACAGCCAACATGTAAGTGTATCTATTTTTAGAAAGTGGTTTTCTTAATCTAATCACTAACTTTATAGATACAACAGTCCATTCATAGGTTTGAAAATGTAAGGTTTTATTATTTGTCTACATACTTTTAGCAACATTAAGCATTGGTTAAATAGTATCTGATTCATGGGTTCTTTTTCTACTCATTTTCACAAAAATGAGTAAGTCAGAAAACAACTTTGACCTTACAGCGCCTCTTGAATTCCACAACACAGCCTTGTCCCATATGTTTCTGACCTACCTTATTGCAATTAATAGCTAAATCTTCAATAACAATGTGTAGACTCTGCTTTCTATGAATTGTATATTTTCCTGAACATATTTGCCCAATGGTTTACAAAATTAGACAATCTAATAATGTGGTACTTCCCAGACACAATGTCTACCATTATTTCCCCATGACAGGTTAACTTATGGTTCCAAACTGATTTTGTGATGAAAATAATATGCATAGTCAGTGAAAATATTCATTTTACCAATACTGTCCTTAAAGAGCAAATTGCTATTTACATACTATTGTTTAAGTTTTGAAACACAAGTTTGTATGTTTCTATTATCAAAGGATAACTTTCAGAAATCAAGCAGTGATAGTTGCTAACTTATTCAAGAAAAATTTAATGATCAATCAGCTATCAAAACACATGCCTGTGAATGTGCAAGAATTTGTTTGTCAGTGCAACTGATATCAACACCAGCTATGTGATGGCTCAAAGCCTATATTTTGCCTTGAGCTATAACATGGGAACTAACCTGGCTAAGGCGAGGGAGCATGTCAAAAAGTACAATCACTCAATGTACCTCTAAAAAACCACAGGATGAGGCAGTTTTCACTTTCCTAACAGAAGAAAGCAAAGTTTACATTTTTTGGTGACTTAGTTGCTCACTTTGCCTGGTAGCATTATCCCTGATTTATAGATACAGCTTCATTTACTTCTTACAAATTTATGATCTAAATAGTTAAGCCTTGACAGCTATTACTTAATATGGCAGAAGAATCAAGCAAAATCATCTTTGGGGCTAGTAAACTTTAACAAGATTGAGTCTTCCAATGCAGAGCAGTTGTAGGAATGTCCTTTGATCATAAAGTTAAGTTCAGGCAAGGACATGCACATGCCACATGGTGCTTACTCAGGCAAAGACATGTACATGCCACCTGGTGTTTACTCAGGCAAAGACATGCACATGCCACTTGGTGTTTGCTCAGGCAAGGACATAAACATGCCACTTGGTGTTTACTCAGGCAAGGACATACACATGCCACTTGGTGTTTACTCAGGCAAGGATATACACATGCCATTTGGTGTTTACTCAGGCAAGGACATATACATGCAACTTGGTGTTTTCTCAGGCAAGGTCAAGCACAAACTGTCTAGGATTTACTGAGGCAAGGACATGCACATACCACTTAGTATTTACTCAGGCATGGACATGCACATGCCACATGTTTACTCATAGCACACTGTAAGCTGTAATCAACAGAGCAAGTGATTTTAAATAAAATGCAGCCAATTTAACAAGTCATGTGAAAAATGATATGGTGTTTATGAAGATGTTGACTTTGCAGAGGCAGATGGGCACACTAAAAGGGTACATTGGTACACAATGGTGGCAGAGGGACTGGCCTTTTGAGTAGGGAGGCATGACAGCACACCCTTCTATTTCTGCATCTGTAGGGATCATCATTATCTGCAAAGATGTGTAGCCTTCTTATTTTGTTTGAACAGACAAGATGCACTTTTAGTAACAGTGACTCTGACCTTGAAGATACACATCCCCAAATCAGTAAGGGTCTTTCTTGAGCTGAGTGAAAACATCTAAAAAGTTTTGTATTAATTTGTTGTGTAGTGATGAAATTATTATCCATAAATGAAATGCAATAGCCAACTCTACGTAGAGACAGCAACCATAAACCTGGAGTTACTGACTTTTAATAAACAGGGTTCTTCTTTGGACTAATAGGGGCTACTGACTTCCAATAAAGAAGATTCATCCCTGGACTAATAGGAGCTTATGTGGTACACTGCAATTAAATCTGTTTACTATAACTGACTAACCGACCAACCAGAAATTAAACACATCTGAAAAATCTATTTTTAGTATCAGTAACCTTGACAGTAAGACTTCCCAAATCAATTGGATTCTTTCTTGGGGTACGAGAAACATATGTACCAAGTTCTTTTGAACCTGTTAACTAGAACTTAAGTAATTATTCAAATTGCATAAATAGGCAAAATCTATTTTTAGCATGTGATCTTTACTATGGAGCTACTAATGAGCAAAATCAACAGGTTCATCCAAGTGTACCAAGCAGTACTGAAATCTGTTCACTTGAACTTAAGAATCATTCAGAAACCAAAATGGATGCCTATCTGGATGGATAATGGTAAATTTCCATATCCTGCAATTGTTGTACAAGGGGTATAAAAAGTGTGGAGTCCCAAGAAGATTTTCACATTTCAATGAGTAAGGCACTCTGCAATGGGGACAATAAATACATCCTTAAACTGTCCTTTGTCTTACCCAATTTCTTGGTGAAGCAGGAGTGTGATAATTTAATAAAATTTTAATAAACTGTTTACGCTCATAAATTGTTCATTATTTTGAAACTATTGTCTCTTCAGTAGAAAATCTAAAAGCAAAACATTGTATTCCAAAGCAAGAAAAGTACTCTGTAACTGGTATTTTTTTTACATATGGAGATCCTGTATCAGCAAGTTTTACACTTAATGGGTGTGGTTTTAATTTTTCAGACTTTATTTAGGTAAACACCTTAAGAAGATGATACATTCTGATATACTACAGTAAAAGAAATAAACAGGCTGACTTGACATTTATCTTTACCTAAAAATTATTTATATTACCTGATGAATCACTATCAGTCATACAGAAGAGCCAGTCCAGTCCCACTGTACTGCTCTGCTGTGAGTGACTAGAGGCTGACATTACATCACCAGACTTCTTAAAAAATTTGCTCACATGCATTAATGGCAATTCCTTTGGTTTTGAACTGGACAGTATACAGTCTGTTTTGTAAGTCAGGACTGGCAATGAACCCAGTGTTTCACTTTTGTCTTTGTCTTGTAGTACAGCCCTCGACCTGGCAGTATCAGCACTACTGGGGCGAATTTTCTCCAGTTTTGATTTTGTTATTTCAACTTTGATTTCATCATCTATAAACACCTCTCCAAGACTGAATCCTGAGGCATCACTACTGCTTGATCGCAGAGAAACGCTCTCAAGTTCTGGTTGACTAGACTCTGAATTTATGTTGGAATGCGACAAAACTTGTCTTTCAGCATGCACTTCCGCTTTCTTAGAAGGCAGATCAACTGATGCACCACTAGAACTCATATATTTTGGTTTTATTTCCTCCATCTGTTTGGCAGAAGGAGTCATTAATCTAGGTCTAACAACTCCAACAGGTTTTTCAAATTTTTCTTCCTCAGTTATACTACCTTCTGACTTTGTATTACTAGTTCTAGTACTGCTTATAACCTGCTCACTTTGTGGTCGAACTATTTTGACTCCTTTATCCTTATCAATTATTGAATCCATCTTATACCTAGTTGGTAATGATGGCCTTGGAAGCAGTGTCATCTCTGAATATGACTTACATGAAGGAGTACATTCAAGTGCACTTTTTGATCGTCTTGGTTTCTTCTTCTGCTTTTGCTGTATGTGTTCTGGAGATATATCACTAGAGTCTGCATCACATGAACACTTTGATGCTGTGGGTGAGTTTGCTAACTCCTCCCCTAAATCGGAATGTCCATGCCCATATCTTGATGGCTCCTTCTCCACATCAGCTTTGGTGGTGATGGAGTTGGGCAGGTTGGGGTTATCCTCCGTGTCTGATGGAGTATCTGCAGGAAAATAAGACTAATTAGCACAGAATTATTACCAAACAGTATGACCTAGTTGTAGGCTCCCATTCAGAAGGACTGCTGTGACCACTGTTGTGTGCCCTTGAGTATGCAATATCCTTGTTTGCATTTTTTGCTCCAGTCTACCCAGCAGTTGTAGATGGGTCAAGCACTGGCTGGGAGATGAACCTGTATCATATAATGGACTGGCATTATTCCATCCAAATGGAATCATACACTCACAGTTGCTTACTGCTATGAAAACCAGGGAAGCTTTGGAAGGACTTTAACCTTGTACTTGCCAGCATAATACTGCTATATAGCAACTGCAATGGGTTCTTAGCTTTCAAGTTTTGAGCTTAAACACAACATAATGTAGTCTTCTCAATCTGAAGCCAACTATTCCCATTAAAAATATCAGATATATCTTAACAGTAGATTTATGATTTTAAATATGAAATATTTTCAATAACTTGTTCCCATTCATGGCATTTCAATAAAGCAATAGTAGAATAAATGACAGTAAAATTACTGTAATTCTTGTAAGTTTTCATACCACCTTGTACATCATCTATCCATAAAAATCCTAATTAACATTATGTATAATATTTTTACATTCACAGAACTTAGTTTTCATCAAGTACTTACAATTTTCATAAAGTTATGCTAAGAAGATTTACAGTTGGAAAATTGATTTTAAAAACATAAGAGATTAAAATCATATACTCTGAAGGTATTGGGGTTTCGTATCTCTGTATTATTTTTCAACCTCATATCGTGATGTGTCATAATTTGGATCAAAAAAAGTAGTTCACATTTAATATCGCTTCAAAAATATATTGATGTATAATTTAGATATGTCCAACGACTAGTGTACTGTTTGCCAACTACATGTTATAAATGGTGATCAACTTTGGGAAAGTTTTTAATTGATACATCAAATAATAAATCAGGAGATTTAGAAATAAAATAATCACCATCTGGTCAAGTTCATGTTTCCAACGACTTTGGAAAAATACAAAAGTACAACTTAGATATGTAAAATGGATAATGTATTGTTTGTTAAGTATATTTTTATATGATCTCATTTGAAAAAAGATACATATTTATTAACTTCAGGAAAGTTTTTAACTGTGGTATCAAATAATGATACAGGAGATTTAGATTTTTTCATAAAAATCACAATCTTAATCAATGGCTTCGAAAAATACAAATATACAATTTAGTTATGTCAAACATCCAATGTATTGTTTGCCAAGGATATGTTGGATATAATCTCATATGAAAAATATAAATATTTCTTAACTTGGACAAGTTTTTGGTTTTGGCATCATCTCTTTGGACCTCTTTGTTATTATTTTTATTTCCATACGGATAGCATCAAAATTTGATTCCATCCTTGGACCTCTTACACCAGTCTGGCCTTAAACAGAATTACATGGACATTACATTCTCCAACAAATTCCCTGAGAAAATTCTTGGTTTCAGTCCTTAAATAATATGGTTAATGAGTGCCCTTTACTATGTCACCAATAAAAAGCACCATATTATAGCTTGCATGTCTTAAAACAAGAGTTCTGAAGCCATCTGATGTCTTCTTATCAAATTAACATTTTATTGGGAATATATAGTTTGATCCAGCCATCTACTGGTATCTTTATCGAGGAGAATCAAGAACAAGTGATGTGTGTGAGCATATGTCATTACAGTATCTACTGCTGTTCAGACAATGGCATTACAGTTTATTGACATATTTTCATTTTCCTAAGGATAGCCTTATTTCCCACAAATAGTCTCACTAATTTGACTAAATTCCATCTGAAATGAGCATTCATGTAAGATCCTCAATATAAATGAGCCACAACACCTTTTAGCCTTATTAGTACAAAAAAAGCTACATGTAAAGTCAAATCTTAATTAGGAATGGTAGAAACTACATGGTCATTATGACAGGGTGACTTTTAATAACAGGTAAATGCATTGTAATTATGAATATATGGGACCACATCTGTCCAACTTGAATATACAGGTGGCCAATACAAGGTGACAACTACAGTAGACTGGACTATAAAATTTCTGACCAAAATTTATTTCAGTGTCTGTTCCCTAATATACAATTCAGGAAGATTTTCAAAAATTCAATTTTAGGAATAGCAAAGCTAGAGGATTGAAAAAGTTGATTTTAAATTTCCCTAATTTCTCTGAGAAAAGTCTGCAAGAAAGTGTTCAAATATTAACCTTCTTCATCTTCCTGGTCCATTGGTATTGGTTTAACAGTAAGACTATCACTTCCTCCCACAGCACCAATCAGATCATCTATCTCTAGCTCTGCCAATGGGGCTGGTCGGATCATATCAGAGTCTGATAATACAAAGGAATGTATCCATAAATTACACACTGCACTTAAAAATCTCTTTGACTTTCATGAACTTTACATTCTCTTTATATTGTGTTTCCATGACTGCACCTGTACAATTCAGTAACAGTATGACATCTAATCACTTCTTATTTAAGAAATCAGTAATGACAAATTTCACTCATCACTGAGAAAAAGCATAATTATTGTTACAATTATTAAAAACAAACACTCATACCAGTAATCATTCAAGAGAAACCAAGCTGGAGAACAATTGGTCCCTAATAAGCAAAGTTGGGGGACATTTTCTGAAAAAAAGGATTCAAAGGAACATCCATAATTACATTAAGCCAGCCATGACCTGCACGCTAAGCCCACCCCCAAGTTGAGGTACACTAGTCTTGTACACATCAAGATGTAACCACATACCAAGTAGCATAGCTCTATGGTGCTAGTCCCCGGTTGAAGGTGAAGATTCCCACCTCCAATTAGTAACTGGAGGTCACAAACAAACACAACAGTCCCAGTTTGGTTCAGGTAAATGATTCAGAACTGATGTTCTTCTGTGGAAACCATTTTTCTCATTTCAGTCAGTGACCCTGACCACTGACCTCTTGACATTCAAATTTATCGTGTTTTTTCTTACCATAAATATAAGCCATCCATAAATTTTTCCTAACTTGCTGAAAACTCAAGTTTTTGTGTAGAAACCATTTTTCTCCTGTCAGTCACAGTGACCTTGACCTTTTGCCCCTAAATTGATGGAGTTCTTCCTTACCACAGATGCAAGCCATCCACAAAGATTAGTAAGTCTGTGGAAAACTAAAGTTATTTTTCTTCTTTCCGACAGTGACCACAGTGAAAGCAGGGTAAGAATACCTCTCATCATGATATTATCAGCATCATGCACGTTTTCATAACAGATGACAAACCTTTGAACCACCTATGTGTCCATGATACTAATCCTTTAAAGATACAATGGTTAATTGTAATGGGGATTTTGATGAGTATAACACTATGATGGCAGTCTGAGTGTGGCAATCCTTAGATACTCTTCTTTTTATGTAATACATCACAACATTTAACATTTCAAATATTCACAAAAACATGAAATTCCACTGTATAAAAAAGACAGTGAGCAAATCTGCCATTCTGAACCTGACTTGCTGAACACAGCCACAAAAATTTCTTGTAAACAGATATTACAGAAAATGACAATTCAAAGCAATAGTTATGAAAATGGTCTCAGAATTTGTCATCAACTTCCCCCATACTGATAACCTGATCTAAAAGAAAAATCATTATTCATAACAAGCACTGCCACTTAACTATCCACTGAATGACAGAAATAACATTTCATTCATAAACCTTGACTTCAGTTCACATGTGTAAATGATAAACTGGTTATCGCTCTAATGATTATTAAATATATTGAGCTTTGAACAAATCTATCGTACATTCCCGAGGGCAAAAACCCAAGATATTCTACTATACTATGATAACTAAGTTTATTTTGATTTCAGTAGTACTATTAAACACTATAAGTTTGCATTTCAATATACCAACACATCAAATTTCACCAGATAATCTTCTGTTGGTTAGCCCACATAGACAAGTATTACTGACACTGTCAATGGAAGTTACTCCTGGCATACCAATAAATATGGATAAACATACATCATCACAACAGACTGATTCCATGACAAGACAGAATTGCTTTAGGATTTGTGTTTTGAAACATTTATATATCAGAGGTCACAAATTGGGATGGTTCAGCTAAAATAGTTTGCCCTGTGAAATTTTGCTTTAACCCACCTGGAAAGTACAGCTGACTCTTTCCATGAATAAACTGACACCAATACTAAATTTCCTCAATTAAGTACATCAATATTCTATGGTGACAAAAAAATCTTGAATGTTTTTTTTTTTGTTCTAAACTTCATGCTTGTAGGTGTAAAAAAAGAAGAAAGAAGCTTTAAAATCAATTTTTTTGCTAAATTAAATTTAGTAGCTTCTAGTGCAATCATATATGTACTGAGTTGTGATTTCACTGCCAATACTATAAGAATGAAACTACTATCAGCAAATGAACTCCAAAGGCACTGCTCAGCCTGTCCGAATAATACACAGTACATATCCTTGTATGCCAACCTAATTTCATAAAGGAGTAGATTTAAACTGTACAAACCTGTATTAGTAACTTGCAGAAAACTTACATAACTGTAAATACTTGAGATGAAAAACAGAACTCACAAAAAAGACCTTGGAACATTGCCCAGCATACAGGTTCATAACCAGCAGTCTGACCCCAAAAGGCCTGACCTCTGACTCTCTCCAAATAATTAAAACCTCTTCTTAAAGCTGTGATCTTAAATCTGTACATTTATTCCACTTACTTTCCTGTTTATTTAATGTACACAACTTATAAATGTGCTTTTGTCAGTTCTACTTTCATAAAGATTAAATTCTAAACTTCATTACTGACATCATCTTTTTGTTGCAAAAAATGCCCTTTGTTAAATAAGCACCCCTACATTCAACAAAAGTACCCTTTATGTTAAAAATGCCCAAACTCCACACAGATGATTTTCAACAATGTTTATTTGATAAAACAGATGTCTGTGATTAATCAGGAACTTTATTTGGTATCTTGTTTATGGTCTTCCATTATCAGACATAGTAGCTATCCAAATATTTCAGTCATCCAAAAAAGTATTTTATCATAGTATCTCTATTTATATTCACCATAAGCACATCAACAAAGCGCTATTCTACATCAGAAACTAGCAAACTTGTTGTATACTGTCATGTCTAAACAGGTTTTAATCATAGGAACAATAGGCAGTTCATTGATGCTATACGATATCTGTTTTTGGGTCAACTGTTAAGAAGACTAAAAAAATAATTCCAACAAATTTCTAAATATTGCTAAATTACATAAAAAATATAAAAAGATGCTATAATTTTTGTTCCTTTTACTTCACTTTCTAATATCTTTTCTTACATAAAAATGACTAAAATTTCATTAAATTTATCCAATTTTATGGCAAGTGTAATGATGTGACTTTGAACTTAGGCGTGGGCCTTTCAAATTTTCAACCATGACTTCAAAAATGAAAAATTTGTAATACCTCTGGTCTGAATCAATACTGTCTTAAGCTTGGGTTTGATGGAAAACATCCCTCTAGAGCATTAGATTATATCCAGTCCTCAGGGCAACACATAAAGTTAAATTTAGACATCTCTGACCCTTCAATCACAATATTCTTATGAAATCCTGTTATGGAGACAAGTTACAGAAAGACCCTAATTACTAATGCTTGCTCATAATATGCAGTATGAATGGAATGTGTTGGTGCTGACCAACTCTGTCATGTCTGGTTTGTCACTATTCAACTTCACATCATTACAGGCTTTACCACTATAGAATTCAAGACTCACAAAGGATATAATTTTCTGTTTTATCCTCACCCTCATGAAACAGTTTTTCTTTCTTCTTCATTGAAGCAATGCTTCAAGCATCAGTGAAAACAGTATGGAACATGAGAGTGTGTGTGTGTATGTGTGTGTGAGAGAGAGACAGACTTGGATTTTTATCGTAACTTTAACAATTTTTAAGTCATGTCGCTACAATGTCTGCAGTGTGGAAGTTTATAGTGATGTCTAGCACTGAGGCATCATGCCGCAGACATGTAGCTTAATGTCCCACCCAGTCACATTATTGCGACACCAGGCCAACAAGTCCTAACACTAACCATTTAATGCTGAGCGCCTAGTGAGGCAGCTGCAAGAACCATTTTTATAAGTCTTTGGTATGACTCAGCCGGGGTTCAAACCCGTGACCTCCAGCAACCGAGGCAGATGTTCTAACCACTAGGCCACTGAAGCAGTCATATGACATTAAACAAATACTTGTAGCATATTTAAGCAGTCTAACATTGTGACTTATGCAATCAAAAAGTACTTTAAAAAGTGGCTTTACTTGTAGTATAGCATCATATTTATCAAGACTGGACACTAATTCAGTAACATACAATACAATCCTGAATTGGCACCTTGCCAAAGTTGCAGTGACTAAACTGCAATGCATCAGCAGCTTATCTAATGCACCAATGTCCCATAGATATATTTTCAATGTACCTTATGCAATTGTATGGTACCAATATCTCAAGGATGAATTCTAAAAAGATCCCTGCAGTGTGACCGCTGATATTAAAAAAAGGGGAAAAACTCCAATATTCTAACAGATTCTAGCATACAGAAAACCCAGGTAAAATATTACAATATGACATTAAGCAAATATATATACAATGACAACAGTTAGGAAATATATCCTTTTATTAAAGTCAAAAACAATTATTTCCTAATCAGTGACAGCAAACCTTTCAAGATGCAGAAAATATATTTCTGAGAAGCTCTTCTAGAAACAAGTATAGGTAATTATATATAGCTCTGAAGTAGCTTTCTCAATCATGCCTTGATAACTATCTATTGTTATTTTTGTCAAGTAATCTTCAGGATATCCATACAGCTCAATGATTTCTGTCTGTTATGTGTCTCAGAAACATCTTTACCTTTTTGACCTGTCTGTTGAAAGAGTATCAACAGGAAGCAAATGAAGATGTAATCTGTATTCAAGGGAAATAACCCCAAATCAATTATATACTGAACATTTATTTTGAGCTGACCATATCCTTCACTTTTACCAGTATATTTCCTTTCTGACTTTGCAGTTTCTTGTCTTTGTTCCACTGCTGTTGATGCATGTGTTTTCTCATCTTCAGTCACTCCTTGTTCCTTGTTGATGACATCAGTGATTGGGCTTGTCTGGGCTGGCACAGTCACAGGGCGAGCAAAAGAAACCATCTCAATGGACTGTACACCATTTTCAGTTCTAGAACAAGGATCAATTATTCCATTATTTTAACCAACTGAAAATAAATACTTCATCTCTAAAGTAGTGTGTTTGATAAATTACAGAATGTACTGAACTAAATATAACCTATCACAGATATTAAATATTTCATACATTTTTTTCACAGACTGGAAGAAAGCTTTCATATTCACTATTTTCTCTTTGTAATGAATAAAAATTCAGAGGCTTAGAACAGAAAAAAATTTCACTATACTTAACAGATTATCCATGCTATTGTGAAACCTTAAATATACAATTTTCTATAGTTGATAACTATTGCAAGAATCAACCATTTTAATTTTGGTCTTCTACTTAATAATAAGCATTTACAATCGAAAAAAAACATAAATGCATTAAGAGTTTTAAATCGTGCAACCTCAGTTATAATGATTTTATTAACCAGGTGTCTTAAGATTTTTCTGATGATTTATTCCTCAAAATAATTAGTATTGTGATAAAACCTCTAGCATTATACAGCTTGAAAAATAATTATTCTTCTATAAAATTTACTGCTGAGTCTCATCAGAGTCCCACTGTCATCTATACACACCACTCCCTCAATTAGTCATGAGTGACAAGGTCAAAACATTGACTCCAGCATAAGTGAGATACACTCAGAATTAAAGTTAATAGTTTGGAAGGATGATGGAAGGCTGGCAGAAGGGTTGGAGAGGGGCACAGGTGAAGAGGACAAGTTGATACTCATATGTTCCTCAGGTTAGTGATTTGATACGTCAGTATATAAACCTCATCTTTGATGCCACATATTAACCAGCCTGAGACTTTATGCCAGGAACATAAAAATGAAGGTTAAGAGAAAAACACCTTTGGCTTCATGACAATTTGCAACACTTTTGCTTTCACAATAAACTCAATGCCTATAAGACATGAGACTAAACACTTGGTTGCCTTTATAATCTCCAACTATTTCTATTTATTCCCCAGGAACAGACAAAAATATTCAGAATATGCAAATGTTTAACATGTTTAGCGAAAGTCCGATATCCCAATATGATAGGAATTTTGTAAAAGAAAGCCTAAGTATGTCATTAATCAGTTCACAATATTTGGTCATACAATTTTCAGACCAAAAATAGGAGCCACAATGTTACTGCATTGTGAGCAGGTTTGTAAGCTATTCAGTCATGAAATAACAAGGGAGTGGTGTAAGACTTTTCGAACACAATAGATTTGTGTTTGCGTTTTGGATTTTTAACATAGCTTTAATAATTTTTCAGTCATATTGCTATCAAGTCTACAGTGTGGCTGGTTATAGTGATGTCTAACACTGAGCATCATGCAGCAGACATGTAGCATGATGTCCCACCCAGTCACATTATCCTGACACCAGGTCGACCTGTGCTGAGCACCTAGTGAGGCAGCTGTTAGTACCATTTTTATAAGTCTCTGGTATGACTCTATTCAAATCCACGACCTCCTACATCTGAGGCAGACACTCTAACCACAAGGCTACTGGAGCCGTATAATATAGATTTGAATTTTTAAGATATAACTTATTCTCAGTTACTTTTTTGTCTGATTTCAGTACTAAGAGTTCTATCAAGAATCCCACCGTTACATATCACATAGAGTACTTTTTAAAAGGAATCCCAAGAAGCCTTTCACACACTGGAAAGTAAGGGTTATTTTTTACTTTCTAAAGACAATTTTTTTCTTCAATTCTGTACGTAATTTTGAACATCAAAAACTCTAACACATATGTCAGATTTTAAATATAACCAATGATCTGAACAGAATTATATATCCTACCCAACTTCTATGGTTTTGCTATCTGCTTCACTTGTGTCTCCAGTGTTCTTTCCACCACCTTTATCCTCCTCCTCCTCTACCACTTCACTTGTATCAAACATGTGATGAAGTTTGTAGTTGAAGAGTTTTACAAATACAAAAAATAAACATACAATCCCACAGTAGAGACCCCAGGACAACACAGAGGCAGAAACTGTCTGAAAAAGACAAAAAGACAAAATGGCTTTATATTCAACAGACAGCTTGTTTTGCATGTGAAAATTTTAACTTTCATTGACTAACAAGAACACAAAATAAAACATATACACTGGTTGTAATAAATTACACTAATCAGTTCTTCAAAATTTTCTTTAAACATGTGATGACCTTATCAAAGTGAAAAAAGATCACATATACCTATAGTACTTCCTAAAGTGTGGGAAGTCCCAGGCAGATTTTCAGATATCAGAGAGTAAGGTTCTTCCTAAAGGGGTCAAAAGGCAAACTTTTAATTCTCTACTCTGTATGAAATTGTAATGGTCAAAAGCTCTGTGTTTAGGGACTATCGTACACATCAAATTTTAAATAAATATCAATGATTTCAACAGAATTATGGTCTGATTACCTAAATGGGCCTGCACCAGCTGCTGCATGGAACTGATTACTTCACAATCTTTACTTATTCCTGATTCTCTGGGTTTGAAATACTCATTAGCAAGTAGCTAATTTGCAACGTGTTTTAATCTTTAGCTCATCACATAAAAGGTCTGGTACAAACTTTCTGTATTAATAATTTTAAAAACAAATAAATCTAAGTGACACAATTTTACTGAGTAAGAAAATTAAAAACTGCAGACGTTTACATCTAAACAAAAGTGTATCTACCGTTATGCTTCTGGTCAATTAATTAAAACCTGAAGTACATGTAGATGTAATGCATACAGACATTAGGCTATGTTCAACTGACCTTCTGCTTCGCTAATCAGATTACAGCTTTCATATTAATGAGAGTGAAAAGTGAAAAAATGTAATTCTAAATATATCATTACTAACCCTCTATGTGACCAGTAATTCAAAAGATCAGCAGAACATTAACTTTTATTGGTGAATATCAGATCTTTGTTATGTCTGAGAATTCAATTATAATTCCAATTGCGTGTTCAGAAATTCCCCAGAATTTTCAAGCAAGCATGTTTACAATTAAGATGCAAATGAGCATGTACTAATGAAAATATTTTATAAAAGAATCCATTTGATACATGTCAATGGAATTTGGAATTCATGCACAATTCAGTGTCAATTACATTCACTGGTAATAACAGATTATTTTGTGCCACATAAGTGTGCAACAATAATACAAAGGAGCTAACTGTTGTAAACCAAAATCTGCTTCTTGGTAAACCAATTTACCACTGAATTAATTATGGCAAGGTGATGGAATTAAGCAAAGTAAAGTCTCTTCTGAGGGCACTATCTCGATGAAGGAGGGGATCATTAAGCACATCATCTGTGTATCTAGTGACCTATCGTTTAATTTTCAGGGGTTGGGTGGGGTGGGGGAGCTTGGAATATTCTCTCAAACCAGGATATTTGTTTTTCTTTTACCTCAAAATAATCCTTTTTTAAAACTAACATATTGGAAACAGTTATAACAATTACTTCTTTTTCTCTACCAAAGTGAACAAGAACTGTTTGCCAGCTAGACACTTTTTACCAAAATATCTCAGGCTCCCCCACCACCACTAACAATTAAATGGTTTGTTCCTAACACTTGATTCTGCACCAACTGTATTCTCTGAACAACAAGTTTGAAGCATATCAATATTTTTCCAAGGACCTTTCACCATTGGGGTCATGATATACAGTCATTACAGCCTGATACACTATGCACCAGTACTGATAAGTTATGCACCAGCACTGAAATGTTATTGTTTCATATTATCTTGCTAAATGAATGTTGTCACCTAATTCCAAGCCTAGTTACTTGAATGACAATTTTTTTCCTTCCTGCTTCTTGGGTAA
Organism: Megalonaias nervosa; assembly: GCA_016617855.1. NCBI lineage: Eukaryota > Metazoa > Mollusca > Bivalvia > Unionida > Unionidae > Megalonaias > Megalonaias nervosa. Next base: position 69,385 of record JAECUM010011367.1, on the reverse strand, counting down.
GTAATTAAGATAATCCATCATAATTACCAATTCTCTTAGACATTATCTTTTGTACCTGGCTTATCACGATTGCCAGTTTGATACCTTTGATGCTGCTTTAGTCTTTTCAGCTAATATTGTTTCCTAATTAAAGATATGGATGTATTTGTGAACTAGTTATAGCAGTCTTGTGTTGTTCTTGAAACTGATGTCAGGCATGTTCACCTTTCATAGTTACTCTGCAGTATGTAGATACTGAAATACCAATAGTTGGCTAGGAAGAAGAGCTAGCCTCCCATAGCAGTAAACAACTGGGTTCGGGGCAAGTAGAATATCTTAAAAACAGTTTGGATGACAACTATTTTCAATTGCATCAGCCTGTTTAGTACACATTGTTTTGCAGAATTATCATCTAGGAAAAGGGCTTGTGTTTGCACTGTGAGCATTACATGGTGTCAAAAATGACCTTCAAACGTGAAAATTACAGGTATAAATCTGGGGTTAGGGTGCACTGCTATGAACTGCCATTGACTTCTCTGGTCAAGTGGATAATATTCTTATGCTTTGTTTTAATATAGGTATCCAAAAATATGGACCTTTTTGAACTCACTTGTGTATTTTATTTTTTATGATTTTTTTCTACTAGGCCGGTGATTGCAGCATTAAATTTGTGCATAAAAACTGCCCCCTTATATTTAAATTGTTCCACTACCAGTTCAACAGGTACTGAAAATATTATTCTTAAAGTCTTTAAAATCCTTACTACCCATTTAATAAAACAGGCAGACCAACATTAAAAAACACATGCAATTATAAAGTCCTGGCTAGCCTTATGATGATCTAGCAAAGAAGATCAGGTGTGGAGTTTGAGGATTCACATTCAGATAGCAGAATTTCTTCCATGAAGGAAAAGAAAGATCATAAGAAATGAAAGTAATGGAATGGTTCAAGAGTAACTGGAAATTGTCCATATTGGTAAATTTTGGTTTCAATTTTCTTACTAATGGGTGAGGTGGGCTTGGAATGGGATAGTGTAAAATTTCTAGGGTACTATTACAATCTATTTTTATAGCAGTAGGAAGCAGTAGTTCTTACTATTGTTGTGATTGTTATTTTTATTTATCTTCAACATGGCATAAATCATGGGAAATCCAAAGTGACATCAATTGGTGGTTCTTCCACATTTATAAACAACAGCAAAATATAACATGTATACATTATTTCATTCAGTAACTATTCTAAGTTATGTTCCTGACTAGTGAAAGGAATTCATAATGTCCAAAATAATGGGGAAAAGAAAGGTATAGACTTCTTGAAGACCATTATAAATCCATCCTCTTTATCCATTTGTCATGACATTAACAGAAATACACTCTGTGATGTGGCACTAGTTACCATTCATTATACCGTCTTAGTTTTATGATGCAAGATTACCAACCCACACATTTATGATCTGAAGGTGTGATGTCTTACAGACCGGAAACTAGTGGTCAAATTTTAAAGAACGTCTCACAAACTTGGCCGTCCATAATGACACTGTTGCACAGATTAAACTGAAATTGCTTTAGCTGAACTATACTTACTCTGATGGTTTAAATGTGATGGTGGCCAAGGAATGCTGAAGTTGATTTAAGCTGAGAAAGTTTCTTTAATACAAAAAATAAATGTGCACTAATGTTGACAAAAGCAATTAGATAGCTTTGTTTTGTTAAATATATTTACCCCTAACTGAACCAACTTCAGTATTCCTTGGCTACCATCATGTTTCAACTGAATCAAATATATGCCAATGAAATTTTAAAATACATCCATTTGCTTGTGGCAGGATTTGATTCCATCATAAAAGACATCAGAGTAAGTATAGTCTGATTTATTCCTAATAATCTGACCTTTAGTTCCACAGTCAGTTGACTGGGGAACACACTGTACAATTTGTTCTGGCAGTAAGATGTCACACCACCAAATCATAAATATCAGGGTGGATGTCATACATTGTAGGGCTAAATACCAGCTGAAAACAACATATGACATCAGGCAATATTACTGGTGCTGTCATCATAGACTTCTCTACTGTATGAAATGTCAAGGCAATACAATTATAACAGTACAAATATTTCAGTAGCATTATCTCTCTTGGTTTTTATTAACAGCTCTGAAAATTAAAAACACCACCAGTGCTGATGGGGGTGAACACTATAGGGCTGGGATACAGTATAAATATGATATCATAGCCTTACCATGGTTGAGGCTACAATATGATCCTATACCTTACAAAGGAGCAAATAAAACTATTGTCAAAGATAAAAGATGATTGATGTTAAAATCTACTACCATAGTAATGTTTTTCAGGAAGTTTGGCTAACAATAAAGTTAAGCCTATATCAGGTAAATTATTTTTGTATGTTTATGTGAGCCATACTTTGTCCACCATATCAATGAAATTACCATCAATTAATGCAGAAGCTCCTGACTTGGTATCTCACAAGCTGGAGCTTTCCAAAATCACATTCTAATGAATTAGACAGCTACAAATAAGACACAGTCATTCTCAGGGCTATGCCAGTTGAGATTCATTATTTCATAGCTGCTATGGTAACCAAAGTGGTTTGAATATGAAGGGATGAAAATGTACACTGACACTCTTTTACTTACATCTGCCTTTCCTATCATTACTCTTCCGACTCTCCTACTGCTACCTTCATTACTTTTTCCTCGACCACACACCACCCATTGCTTAATAGTCAAGTGTAACTGTGTCAACGTATTTATAGATAGATAACACAAGATTCTCTAGGTACTTCATTTCCAAATAAAACCTGCTATGCCATATATGTATATCCTATTATATGTCATTCAATGTTTTCCATATTCACTACCATCCGTTTATGTTTCCAAACAAGGCAGCTATGTCCTTATATGGCGAACGAAAAAACGCGACTGAAAACGAAGTACTTATCAGCTGAAATAATATAGCGTACGATCTAAATGAAAATATTGGATAAAGATGATCAACTATATTTTACACATTTCTAAAATAATATGCAGCAATTATTTTATTAAATAGTATTTACTTTCTTTCACTATATGTAAGGAACATGTTAAAAATGTTTGATAGTAGGCTAAAATAGCGCCGGGTGTCAATCACTCACGGCTGCTCCGTTGATACACATGTTAGTACCCCATCCACAAAGTAGGAGTACTAATATTAGTACTAGGATAAGCAGGGAAACAGAAATATGACAAGACAATCAGCTGCCTTAACAATACCTCAACGATCTCATTGTAAAACGTTAAATAATGAATATAAAATTATATATATATATATATATATATATATATATATATATATATATATATATATATATATATATATATATAATACTTACAAGGTGTAATATAAACGGGAAAGCGAGTAATGATAGCCATATATACAGATGAAAAGTGTTGCAAAACAAACTCAAGTGTGGATCGTAGAACCACCCTCCCGTGATCGATGCCCAGATCCCCTGACGGAGAATATCTAGGATGTGGGACCCCATTTTATCAGTTTCGGTCCTCTCTTCTTTTCCTGTCACATTTTTAATCCTTCATGTTACCTTAAACATTGAGAATAAATGAAGTGTTAAATTTCTCTACATCACACTTCAACACGGATGTAATAAAGCCTCCATCTTGAATATGTTTCAGGCTGGTTCACCATTTGTATTAAAGTTAGTTTTTATGCAAATCCCTGAAAAGAGCACTTCTCTACTACAAATTTTCATAAATTTTACTTTGCATGGTTTTCTCTGCTTGATTTATAATGTAGAAAAGTTACAGAATTAAGCGTATGATAAATGCACAATGGCGCAAAAAGTCGCATTTTAAAAAAGTGAAGGTTCGTCGGAGTAAGGGTTTCCTCATCTAAAAATAGATCCTGACTACGCGTAATAGCCATTCGCAACTGCGAGGTCAATCCTATGGGTCATCACATGAATTAGTTTGGTTCCCTGACCTGTTTCCACTCTGTTACCAACGAAGTGGACAGGTGAAGAACACTAACGGTGTAAGAGCGGTCAGGGAACCAGACAAACTATTAATGTATTCGGACTACTTTGTCTATTTACTAAACAGTCATTGACCGAGAAATTACGACTGATCAGACTATCTTTAAGCCTGGTTTCCGACCCCAAAGTATATGTCACCCATATGTAGTTTCTTTTAGAAAGCAGCACAGGGGAGTGTCTATCTATTCATTCGTAGCGTCTCGGGCAATTTTACAGTCAATCGAAATGCAGAAATAGCCAAGGTAATCCTGACAGATTGTAATCTATCCTGGCCTCCCATGATGCCCCGCACACGACAGGGCTAGCCTGGTACCCTGGATTCCAATGATGCTTCGCACACGCGAAGCATCATGGGAGGCCAGAGTAACAGGCTAACTACAGGGCTCGAGTCACAATTATTACTTCCGGTTCAGTCCTCACGAAGGTAGTCCCAGTCTATTTTTAGAGCCGTCTTTTCTGGCGATGACACAAGAGTAAAATTTACACATTCTTGATATTGACTTAAAGGTAATAGTTTATTCTTTAGAACCTGAACATTATGGTGTGATTGTCTGTGTGTATTTCAGTGACAGTGCACAAGCGAGTAGTGTGACTTTGATGCTAATCCGGAAGTGAAATCTGTGAACCATTGGCCTATGCTTTGTTTACAGTCCGACCTCTCAAATAAAACAAAATTTTAAAAAATGCCGGATAAGCTATGACAAGGACTTCAATGTGAGATCATCTTTAAAGGTATTTTGTATTAGCATATGATTTATTAGGATCTGGGCACAGATGAAAGTTCACTACTAAGAAACCAGTGTAAAGACCATTTTGGACAAATAATTGTGATCTGCGTCAAGACCAGGCACGCACGGTACTAATTCAGCTCCCGTGTTAAACCTATGCAAACTCCATGAATTCAAAATTCAATCACTTTAAATTTCTGAATGCTCATCATCAAACCTATATTTATCAGTACAGACACATCCTTGATGACAGCTTCTGTGTAGAGAAAACCATATGAACCGCGGCATTTTCTGGATCTACATTTGTATGAAACGTATGGTTTCAATTCCGCACTTACTTGTCAGGTGCTAATTTCAGTATGAGTTTTCCAAACTCAAGTCTGAAAAAGGACTGGAACTCCATCCATAAAGGACTGTCTCTGTGTTTATATTTTTTCAGTTACAACTAGAAAAAGCTCTCAAAATATTCTGTTTACAAAAATCTAACTTTCCTTATCAACCAATCATGGCCAGCCAAACCCATATTCACTCATTTCTAGACTGGTTCACATTTTTCAATTTCATTAGTACCGTGAGTCCTGAATGACCCATACAAGTTAAGAAATTCACGACGATGAAGTAATACAAAAATGCTTTGTATAAGTCGCAACTGTGTCAATTAAAGAAGTACCAAGTGTTTGTTTAAGGCAGGGGTCTCAAACACGCAGCCCGCAGGCCGCATGCGGCCCGCCAAGCCGTATCCTGTGGCCCGCAAAATGATTGGCGTCGCAAGGTGTCATGAGAGAAAACTAAGATTTTGTTGCGGCCCTTGGGCCATAGAAAATGCCCTCATGCGGCCCTCGGGGTGGTTTGAGTCTGAGACCCCTGGTTTAAGGTGTCACTATGCAGTACTGTTGTGTTCAGTCATTATTTGTGATGGGGGGGGGGCAAGGGAGTGGCTAAGGTGAGAGATTGCGGAATCGTATGATGGGGGGGGGGTCTTGTATGCGTACGAGATGATATATTTGAAAGAAAGTTTGATCGACTGTGTTCTACCGTTATTTTGCATCAAGTTTTAACATTTCAAATATACCGATTTTACTGTCATGGAGCATACAGGTCACAAGTTTAAAATGCATTTATGGAACAGATGTACTCAGATCACAATTACTTTACCGTGTGCCCAAAATAAGTAACAAATTTCCTGAATTTCCAACAAACCAAATAGGATTAGATGTGATAATTGAAGGATAGACCTGTGCGGCTAACACCACACTAGTACCCCAACACTAGAGCCTGGGGACAAGAAACTATGACGCCTAACTATACTAATGAGCCCATATCTAATTTGGGGTAAAATGATAGTGTTATTTCCATCCCCATCACAAATTTCACCATTGCCATTGTTCCTGGCCAAGAAGCTGGTCTGGTTCAAGATTTTCTTTTCAGTGATGCACTTATTGTGTGGTTTCATAAATGCCGCATTAACCGCATATACACACTTATAAGTCGGGTCAAACGGGAAAACAGCATACACGCTGATCGGCCGTCGCATAATGCAAATATAAAAAAAAAGTCCTTAAAAAATTTAAAAACAAAATGTCTGCAGCATCTTTGAAGTTAGATGGTTACTCAAACAAATCTCCATCGTGGTTAACTGGAATAAAAACATAACAGCTTATACAAATAAATAATTTAATAGAAAAATAAAATATCAGATATAAAGGATTGTGTATAATAATAACATATAAAAGCTTATGTATAAAATAACATAAAAGCTTCTTTCTAATGTCCTAATTCAATTATATAATACTTTATTCAAGCTGCTGTTCTATATGGAGTTTATTACATGTATATTAAATGATACTTTATTAAAGCCGCTGTATAACATGGTGCTTGTTACATGAATAGATTGAAAGGGAAAAGAAGCCACAGGAGAATTTCACATACTTCAGTGAGAAAACAAAATTACATTACCATTTACATTTATAAAAAGGTCTGATTTACACATAACGAAACAATGTTCCTTTCTGAATATATTTTTTTCAGTTAAATATTCTGATGAAGTTCTATTATCAGACGTGTTGATCTCATAATTTGGGAGATTCTTATTTATACAAAACCATCCCAACCCCATAACCCCAACACCCAATGGTGCATCTAAATTCAGACATTATTGACCACCACATTAATTTGTCGATTGTTGAAGTCTCTATCTTGATTGGTGCTGGAGGAGCTGAGGAACATTTCAATAACATTCGCACACAGAGGATCATGTAATCCACACCTCTTCTACAAAAATCATGTGGGTAATTGCCTAACTAATAGACAAATACACGAATTGAGACTACATCAAATGCCGCCAGAATGACATTTCTTGTTTTCAAGCGGGTTGTTTTTAATTTGATTTCCGCTTGGAATGACGGATTAATCTTGGGAGTAATCGGGTAATTCCTTAACGAAGAACGTGAATCCCAAAGCAGCCATACCATGGTGCAGATAGCAAGCTTCCGCTTTAATACACAGTCATCAAATATGAAACCATGGTTTTGTTATCCAGCCCACTGTGCAGCTGTATCTGTAAATCTGCAAATTCGTAAGACATTAATAAAAGCTTGCGTGCGTGCGCGCGCGCGTATGTATATTAGAAAATTGCAATAATTGTGCCTGCCCATTTCATGTATCCACCGGTAACATTATTAATTTAATCAAAAGACTGGAATTAAAGAAAAATATAAAATGAACACAATATGAAATAATTTAGTTACCCATGACTCAAACGTTATACGTGTTACAGTGTGGGTTTTTTTTCAACCATCTGCGTGTACATCCATACATCTAATATTTCAGATATTATAAAGAATGCATTAACTTATTTTGACGCTGCTTCATCTGATTGAAATATATTATATCACCAGACTGGGGGATTTACAGTGTGATAAAATATACTATATCACCAGACCGGGGGATTTACCACGTAATAAAATATACTATATCACCAAACTGGAGGATTCACAGCGTCAAAGTAGCTTGAATTGACCTATCCAATACATGAAATTTTAGTCTGCAATGTGATATATGTTTAAAGAGCAAGCAAGAGGATCTCTCGTGCTTATTTAATACAATCACAGAACAGCATCAACTGTATTCAGTTATTTGGTACGTGCACCTGTACTCATTCAATGTATGTAGATTGTATGTTGTAAGTATGAAATTATGTAAGTTTGCAATTCCGCTTGAGTGTAAGTTTGGTATAGCAATCACGTTGGCATCTGTGTGCGTTTTCAACCATCTGTCATGCATTTACAGCACGGATTTAGATTAGAGTAAAAGTTTAGTATATTAAGCTGAATTTTAAAAGAAAAATTATTTTAAAAATTTAAATATAAATAAAAGTCGCGGTGTTATTATATTAATTTCGTCTAAAGTGACAGGAGAATAAAACCTAAATGATACGTTTATTTATTCTTCTTGTAATGAATAAAAAGGCAATCTAACATCAGTGATCACTGCACATGATATTTACGACAAACTCTATATAAGTTGAATCCAAATGCCAACGTCATAGACCCTGATCTACTGTCGCACAATGCGCTTGCAGATCAAGATATATGTTGTTTGTTCTACTGATTACTCCTAACAAACTGAACAGACACAGATTTGCCAGCGCATTTTGCGACAGTAGATCTCTGTTTATTAAGTTTATAATGGGACCCGCCTTATATGCGAGTACTGACGGTCAGTTTAATAATGTACACTTTTGTGCAAACTATTGAAGTAAGTAAATGCTTGTTAGAAATTTTGTTTGAAATTAGTATTAAAAAATATCCAAACTATAATTTTTCGAGAGATAAAATATTTTTATTAAATAAAACCACAGAGTGATTTATAACTACTGATTTAATATACGATGGCAAGAAAATCGGGTGGTGGTGGGTGATAACATAAGCTCAAGAGTTCAGATTATCAACATTATCGATGCTTAATTTGGAAGGTACAAAACATTGTAAATGATTTCAAACATTACAAATATTTCATATTCACATCTCTGCAACGGCCTCAATATTCAAAAGCATGGTAACCCCTACAGTACACAAGCTCGTCTCATCAACAGCCTCAATATTCAAAAGCATGGTAGCCCTTTCTGTACACAAGTTCATCCTCATCAACAGCCTCAGTATTCAGTTTCATGGTAGCCCTTTCTATACACTATCGCATCCTTATCAATACCATAAGAAGCAACAATTGAAATCAAAGTGCAGTCTACTGCACCGACTACATTGTGTCTTCTACCTACTCCAAAAAGGTCCATTTTAATTTTATCCAGTTCATCTGGATTTGATGGAAAGCGAATATTGGTCTGTCGGCCTCACTATGGAATCCACCACTGCTTCAACGATGTTAACACATAAACCTTGGTTAGACCATGGAGATCTCCCACCTCAGAAAATATATCTCCCTTTACAAGGTGCTTCAGAGTGACAAAGACCCGAAGAAAAAAAAAAAACATTATTTTTTTTTATGGAGATATGTTTTTAATTCAAGTAATTTTTCCTGAGAGTAAGTTGAACGGATTGGTTGCATGGGTATGTTCTGCTCGTGTTAAAACAGGACGTATTACTGGCAATTGCAGTCATATGGTATGTTCATAAGATCATTCATACAAAATAGAAATTCATTGATGAACAGTGGTTTACAGTAAACGCATTTCCTCATGTACCGATGTATGGCATAGGTTAAAATTAACTTTGCACTGGAAATTACTAAAACAATTTCACCAAAATACAACATTTATCTTTGTCCATTTTGCAAACTTTAATAACATTAGTTTATTCTAGAGAGTCTCAAACATTTTACGACACTTTCAAAATTCGTTATTGGGTCGAATGCAGCTAAAATGCATGCGCAATATCTTTATCTAAAATTTATGCCAAGCTTTTTCCCCCGACAATAGTGAACAGTTAATTATAACAGTGTGCATTAAAAATTTGTACTTAAGCTTTTTCATATTTTCATTAAAACATAAAGTGGATATAAAGAAAAAATGTTATATGGTTGCTTAAAAATGTTATTGATTTTTTAGAATGGCTCTCAGTTCCATGTATCACCAATTCCATAAAGATTAGAAACTTTGAAAACGACTATTTCTGAACATGTTCTAAAGTAGGATATATTGCTGTTGCTATAGCTTTTTGTTTATCAGACTGGCTTTTAATCAATGTTAAGAAGTCACTCTTCGGCAGGTAAACGGATACGTATTTGGAGGAAATACTGCAAAAGGGGAGATAAATCCTGAGATCAAACAATCATTCTCATTCGCAAGTGCCAGCTGATTTCGGGTTGACCTTAAATATTAGTGTTTATTTTATAAACTTCCTATAATTTAGTATCAAACTGAGAGCCTAATTAAGTCAAGAGTCTCTGAAAGGCTCTACTGTCAGACAAGATTTCCAGGAATTTAATATGGAACCATTTGTTTTCTTTGTAACTGCTGAGCGTTTAGTCAGTCTTTGATATTCTTGAGCTAGGAGATTTTAAAATTAGCAGCTGTGGTGGCCGTATTGAATACAAGATTGGCACCATTTTTTATTTAGGACAAACATAACATCATTAGAGATCTTTTAGTTAAACCCCATACCAATATGACCATCCATTCAAATTAGTAGCGATAAGCTATTTTTAATACGGCCGTCGTGTAGCGGCCATATATGCTTGAGCGCACCATTTTGTTCAAAACTCCATATCGAGATGATTTTCCTTTAAGGAGTAGTAGCGATAGCAAGATTTTATGTTGAATGTGTACGACGGCCATATTGAATGTCCTAGCGGCACAATTTAATTTTGTACAAACCAGACATCATAAGACGTTTTGTAGTTAAATACCTATGTCAATATGATTTTTCTTTAAGAAGGAGTAGTAATAACTAGATTTAAAAGATGACATACTGGATGTCTGATTGGCTCTTTTCTTTTCGTTTAGAAAAGACTAGACCATGGGACGAATGCGCGTGCAAAGTTTCAGGGCACTCCATGAAGTAGTTCACGAGCAGTGCAAATATGTGATAACGGACGGGTGGATAACACATTACAATCAACAGGACATCTCTTAATCTCTTCTGATTTATAATCAGTACGCGTTGAGCTGAAGAAAAAAGGGCAGTTTCAAATTTTGTTGTTTGTCTGGGGGTGGGGGGCTGGGGGATTTTGTTTTTGTTTGAGGTTGGGGTGACGGAGGTTGTTTCTGTTTTTACATTTTTTAGACTTGCTATTGAAATGATAGTTCGATGCATTTGCAACTTCTCGGTCAATCCGTATTTCGTAAATATAGCCGAGGTAGTTCCAATGACAACTATGAGTTTACGTTCGAGGTAAGTCTTGGGTTCGGCCAATGTGGGTATGTGAGAAAGCTTGCCAGTAGCTTCTCGTGGGTTGGTGGTTCTTTCCGGGGTTTTCCCGGGATCTTCCTCCACCATTTATACTGGACGCCGTGTATAGCCTATCTTGTGCTAACAAATGGCGTTAAACCCCACAACAACAACATTCGAGGTAAACGAAGAAATCCACAAATATTTGACAGCTAAAAACACTAATAGATATATTGACAATCTCCAGAAAATTGTTGACGAATATAATAACACGAAGCACAGAACCACAAGGATGTCACCAAACGACGCAATTAAAAATCCGATATTAGCAGACGAAAATATGTACCGCAGACATAAATTTAAAGTCCGTGATAAAGTTAGAATTTCTGACAAAAAAAGGTGTTCGAAAAAGGATTCACCCCGAACTGGAGCGAAGAAGTATTTGTTGTTGATAAAGTACTTTTAACAATACCAGTGACTTATGCGCTAATAGATTTATTAGGTGAACCTATAACTGGTAGTTTTTACGAGCAGGAACTTCAGAAAACAGAACAAGATATATTTGTTATTGAAAAAGTTATTAGGAAATGCGGCAATAAAAGTTTGATAAAATGGCGCGGATATAGCGATACATTTAATAGCTGTGTGCCAACTCGGTCAATTTTGAAATAAATATTTGCTCGTACTTCACAAGTACAGATTTACATTTGACCGGCCGACATGACGATATTAAATGTAATTTTCTTTCATTGTCGACTGGCATCAGATTAAATATTTTAGCAAAAGTAAAAACATATTTTATGCTCCTTTGCTGGCCAGTTATTTTTAGATTTAAAAACGGTTTTATAAGTTGCCAAAATATTTGTTCTTCGGCAACAGTAAAATTAAATTTTATTATTTTTTTAGCGATATGATATTTAACATTATATCGTCCAGTTGTCGGTCTGCTATAATATTTTTTGTCAACGACATCCACGATCTCGTCTTGTCCGTCATTGTTATACAAAATATCATCCTGGCTATAACCAGCAGATTTATCTACATCACTAGATTGCGCTGTAAAATTGGTATATATATCAGTAAATCTCTTCATTAAATCCATATTATATAATTTATGATAATAAATGAATATATATCATCCTTATATATATATATATGAATATATATCATCCTTTTATATATATATATATATATATATATATATATATATATATATATATATATATATATATATATATATATTGAAAATGTTTGTCGGGCTATAACACACACACACTAAGATGATGATAAACCTTACTAAGACTGTGTTAAGAAACATTTGAAAATAAATCTGTCAAAAGTTAATGTTGAAGTTGCTGTTTTAGTTTTGCCGTCAGCTACATCTTTCACTGATTGCGGATGAATTTTATGATATTTTGCGGCAGCTGTTATTGAATTAAATTTTCTTTCTTCTCCAGTTTCTATATTTACTGATATAATTGGTTTTTTAAGATTTATAAAATTATTAGCACCACCAGCTCCTCTTCTGGTGTTTTCTTTTGATGTAACTAAATCTAAATTTTCTAGAAGATTGTCTGTTTTAATGCCATTTACGTGATCAATAACTAAATCATTTCGAATAGCACCATTGAATATTTCATAAACAAAACGTTGTGATAGATAATTAACTTTATCAGTTTTTGCTCCTCTAACAGTTACCATAAGATATCCGTTATTTTGCATAAAACCAACATCTTTTTTTGTTTTTCTATTTCGTATAATTCTGCGATCATTATCTTCATACAAATCAAACACAGGATGAGGCTGATACTCATTTTGTAATGATAAATTTTCAATATTATCATCAGTAACTGTGCCGTTAACATGATACACTCGTTGTCCTTCTGGAATATCTCCACCAAATAATGTGTAAATAAAATCTTTTCTAAACATTTCAATTCTATCTGTATTATCTCTCTTTACTGAAATTTTAATTCCAGCTGGAGTTGATTTTCCGAAAGGTCGTCTGTATCTGACACAAATAACCGAACCAAGTGCATTTCCTGCATACAAGTTGTACTTAGAGTGTACGTGATATTCTTCCTGTCCTTCTGATGTCAATCGAATGTAAATCAAATTTTTTGACATTATACTTATAAGAAATTTATATTTCTAATTGAAAATTTAAAAACAACCAACTAAATATATAAAATATAATATAATGTTAAGATTGAGAGACATTGCTAAAAAGAGCCTATCCGAAAATGTTGAAAAAATTGCTACGGCATTTTCAGGCTATGATAAAAGTTATAAATTTGATAATCAAAATGTTTTAGCAAATTTTAACTCAACAAATTTATTTCATCTTCCTCATCCGACGGTAACTCGAGACCTTGAAGCTCATAAAAGTATCAAACTGATAGTACAGTATCATGTAATTTTATCAAATTACATGCAATCGAAAAAGATGCACTTGATATAATTTTTGAAAATACAGATTTCGACAGCGAGATTGCAGAGCCATATCTAACAGCTAAATCACGAAAAATATTAACTGGAACAAATATTGCCACAGTCGCCGATGAAATACACCAAGTAATAAATAAAAAGCTTGAGGAATTTACTGCATCAGGGTCAGGTTGGAAATTTGAGACAGTTACGGAGGTTTTATTTCACACAATGAAATATAACGTACTTCGCGGTAGTTCTTACGTTCTTCTCCCTCAAAAATTGAAAACAAAAAATGTTGTATAAATGTCAAAACTATCATAACGAATGTTTTCGCATTGCAATTTTATCTGCGAAACATCCTCAAAGTTGTAACTCCAACCAGGTTGAAAAATATTTGCCGTACAAAAACGAATTGGATTTTGACGGAACAACTTTTCCAGTGACAGAAGAAGTAAATGAATATGATGATGCTGTCTCAGAAACACCAACCCCCTCCCAAATTTTGGAGAGGTTGAAAGAGGTTCCCGAACCTTAGATTTATTTCTATTTAAACAATAAAATATTTTATAAGATGGGATATCAAACAACGTCAGTACGACATGTTGGATTTGATTTAACAAACAGATTTTTTAAAAGATTTAATTCAATCAAATCAGCTTCAAGCTATACTGGCATAACAACTAAAATAATAAGCAACTGTATTAAAAATGTTGGTTACCATGTATCAACAAAATATGGATCAGTATGGTTATTGGCAACTGAAAATGACGAACGAATAAGAGGTTGGGCAGATGATCCAATGACATTTATTGACAATATAGTTGACGCACTTTTTGATAATGATATTTCTAAACATCTACAGTGTATGTAAACAAGGTTCCTATCTCCGGGACCCCCTACCCCTCCAAAATTTTCTATGTTAACATTTTGTCAAAAATATGTTAAAAAAATATTTTCACTTACCTGTCCACGTGTAAATCCGCTTGCAGAATGGCCATGAAGAAAATTTTGACTGCCTTTTATAACGTTATTCTGGGAAAATCCATTGGAAATTACCTATCTTTAACCTGATTCCAGAACATTCTGGAGTAGGCGTTATTTTGGGAAAATCCATTGGAAATTACCTATCTTCAACCTGATTTCAGAACATTCTGGAGTAGGCGTTATTCTGAAAAATCCATTGGAAATTCCCTATCTTTTACCTTACAAAGTTTCAGAATGTTTCAGAAAATCACATGATTTACTTATTATAGAAATTTTGTTGGAAATTCCGTGTGGGCACTATGACGGCAGTCAGAATTTTCCTTCGTGATCATTTTGCAAGAGAATTTACATGTGGACAGGTAAGAGTGAAAACATTTTTTCTAACAAAATATGTATTTGCAGAGAATGGGGAGTAGTAAATGAAAGGGGGTTGTGGGACCCTTCTATCTGTTTCCATAGATCAAACATTTTAAACCTTCTATCGTAAATAAAATGATGAAACCTATCTCGTAAACAAAAATACAAGGAAGAAAGACAGTTATATCTAATTTTTCAAAGAATTTGATAGCTTATCACTAGAACATCAACATTCGCTATTAAGTATTATTCATTTTCAAAATTGTACAAATAAAATTTAATTCTACCGGTTACCTTTCGACGACATTCAAATAGTTCTTTCATTGCTATCTTCCTGAGAAGATACTTACTACCTTTTACAAAAACCTTCGACCGGTCTAAGTCTATATTAATTTTTGTATATTGTTGCTGGCTGATCGGATCATGAAAATTGTCATATTTTAGTGCAAGATCGTCTCGCAAACGTTCGAGATAATTAAAATATTTGCTATCGTCTGATCTGATAAGGGAGAGTTTGATTCTGTCAAATTTACTAAAACAAATACCTGAAATTTCATCGTTAAACTCAAATGATAATTGCTGGATATTAACCATTATCTTTTTGATTTTGCTATTAACTCCATCGACTAATGTTAAATTTTCGAGCATTATTTCTGATGTTTAGACAAAATTACTTGCATAATGTCCAAGTGCTAGTGTATTAATTCCGTCTCTGCAATATATTTTATCATCAAAATTACTTAGTCCCCGTTTTATAATTGTATCCGTTTCAAGTTTGTGAAGATTTGTTCTGATAACATTTCTTTTGATAAAACTAACGCTATTGTTTAGCGCTGCTTTAAAATCGTCAAAATTCATGATCTTTTTCACATATCCTCGAAGAATACCTTTTGCTTTTTTGTAAGTTTATTGTCATCAAATATGACAGCATGCATCTTGCTCTTTAGTCAGACAAATTCCCTAACTGATACAAACATAAACTCGTCTTTAATTTTTCCAATAACTTTTTTATTTGAATTATCGTGAAATCCACTACATGCTGGATAATCTGATAAATCAAATAGATTTTTATTATTGTAAATATCCTGATAGACATCTTCACATTTTATATTATAAACTAGCTAGTCTGTATCAGTAAATAGCAACTCTGAATCTGGCCACTGCTTTTTGGTAAAATTATAGTGAAAATCGTACATCAGCCACTTTGATATATCAAGTACAGATGCACCAACATAAATAGGTTTATTTAACTTTAAATTTGTCTTTCGTCGTTGTATTGCAACAAGATTTTCATTAAATATTTTCATACTAACAAAACCATCATCATTAACTAATTTATTTCTGCGATTTATATTATTAACAATTTCAATTCAGACTATTTTTTTAATGTTTTCCATCGTCTTACCGAACACCGAGTTGTTCATTAATTTGAAAAAGTTTTTCTCAAATTCGGTTTTCAGCCACAGCACGACGTTTCGTATTTAAATCAATATAATCTGCCATCCACCTCGACTGAGTAAACTTTAGCACGCGATGGACTTTTCTCAGAATTAGTCCAGCATCTACTGTTGTTTTAATTTTTGTAATGCATAACGTAATTTCTTTTATTTAACAAATTTGGAACTAACTTATTAACAATCGAATTTTTTGCTGTTGTCGTTGCTCGTTATTCAGGCGATAATAAACTATAATCAATCATCATTGACTCTGCACAAAACGGGTAGTCGTTATGTAGATGATGTAACGAACTAGGATAATCTAAATCAACTTCAACAAAGTATGAAATATCGGAAAAATCATTGCTAATTTTTCTAGGTAAATCTTTTTCAGTTTCTCTAAGAAATTGATCTGGAGTTATCCAATGAAATCCACTACACGGCATTTGCTCTGACATCGCATAACAATACAAATTATTTTGATCTAGATAAATAATATAGTTGGATGGGAGATTTTTATCATAATTTTTCAGATATTTATTATTAGCTACTGCATATTTTTTTGTTATAACGCTAATTCCGCCTCTGATACCTTTTTCAATAAAGTTAAACATATCAACATCTGTCAAGAGATCTAATTCTATCTTACTTGTTTTTGGTAGAGCGTCCCATGACAATCCTGGCTCAGAATAATACCAACACGGGTCTAATCCATAATTTTTCTAACTAACTTGACGAAAACTTTCAAAAACATCTGATAGTAGTAATACATCTGTTTTCAGATATAAATCGTGATAATCACCAAACGTTTTCCAACTAAATTTATTCCAAATATCTTGTGCATATTTGTACTCGTCATCTATGATATTTTCATTTTTGAGTTGCGAGTAAAATTTATCTTTATTAGGAATAGAAGTTTCATCAAATCTGCTTCAGTCGTCGAGATACTCATACGGAAAGATACCTTTATTTGACAGATCGACATAGTTTTCACCAAAACAACTTTTTAGGTTACCGAAACTACTACAACCTTTTGCTAGATCATCCAATGATGCTGCCATAAATTGCAGACTGTCAGTGAAACGTAATTTGCCAAGCGTAACTGACATATACTTTTCAAAATTATTTGGAATACATTTTTTTACGTTATTTAATTTTAGTTTAGATTTAATTTCCTCATCACCAAATGCTTCAACGATGATATGACTATCATAACCACGAAAATTATGTAAAACGACAGGAATAAAATCTGGCGCATGAAATTTCAAGTTACAATTATTATGTGCTGCTCCACGATATTGACCGGTTATATGACAGTGATGGCGCACTTTATCGCCTGAACTTTGTTCAGGTAGAGGTTTTCCGCAGATATGACAATTATCTGCCTCATCAAAATCAAGTTGTTGTTTAGATGTTATTTTTATTGGAGCTATCTTAGATAATCTGTTGAAATTTTATTAACATCGTCTATTAAATTTTTTAGTAACCACACGGCAGGATTTTTACCTCTGTACAATTTTATTGGACTTGAAAAATTATTGTTAGCGCAACAAACTATTTTATCAGCTGTTCCACAGGGAACATGTTGTTGTATTTTTCTAGTGCTTGATTTATTTGGATCATTTTCTGCGCCTGCTACAAGGACAAGCAGACATTCAAAATCAGCATAAATAACAAACGGAATATTTAGTTTATGATTATAATATTTAAATTTTAATACTTTTTTTTTTCTGTTGGCATTGTTACCTTTTAAACATTAGCACAATATTTGAGGTGTTCTGGCAGTCTTTCAACATTAGAAAAACCTTGTAAACAACGGTAGCAGAAATATTTCTTATTTTTCTTTTTATTATATTGTCTGCCAAGTAAGCCGTTAAAGTTTTTTATCCAAACGTAATGATTTCTAAAAAACAGCAAGTTTATTGTCGATTCCGAAGCTTTTTCTGAGATATATCTTGGATAAACGTTTTCACGCTCGTCAAGACCAAATATATTAACCGAAATATTATTTTGCTTTTCAAACTTTGGTATCTGATTTTCTGTAACTGGAAAGTCAATGCCATTAAAATTTAATTTTGATACGTGACTAAAATACTTGTTAACACGATCAGCATTTTTTCTGCTGGAAACATCGCAGAAAGAATAGACCACTGGAAACATCTGTTATCATTGTTTCTGACATTTATACAACATTTTTTGTTTTTAATTTTTTGAGGGAGATCAACATAGCCCTTACCGCGAAGCACGTTATATTTTGCTGTGTGAAATAAAACTTCTTTTATCATTTCAAATTTCCAACCCGACCCTGATGCAGTAAATTCTTCTAATTTTTTGTTTATTTCCTGGTGTATTTTCCAGTTAATATTTTTCTTGATTTAGCTGTTAAATATGGTTCTGAAATTTCGCTGTCAAAACTTTTTCTTTCAAAAATTACATCATGTACATCCTCAACTGCATGTAACTTTAATAAAATCGTATGATATTGGACTATAAGTTTGATACTTTTATGAGCCGCAAGTTCTTTTGATATAACAGGTTGTAAAAGATGAAATAAATTTGTGGAGTTAAAATTTGCTAAAATATTTTGATCATCAAGTTTGTAACTATTATCGTAACCGGAAAAAACTGTAGCAATTTTTTTAGATTTGATAATGCTCTTTTTAGCAATATATCGCAATTTTAACATTATATATATAACAGATAATCGTTTGGAAAATTTAGATTTAGTTACGCCAAAAGAAAATACAAGACGTGGAGCAGATTCTGATGGTTCCAATTTTAAAGATCCAAAATCAGTTATATCAGAAAATTTTGAAACTGGAGAAAAAATAACATTTAGATCGATAACATCTGCGGCAAAATATCATAAAATTAATCCACGTGCAGTAAAATTTGTAGCTGATAATGTAACTAAATCAGCAACGTCAATGTTGACATTTGATAGATTTAATTTTAAATACGATAACTAATGACATTTTCTAGATCGTTTCGAGTAAGACAATTATGACTAAATTCCATAATATCATCTAGATTAAATCGTAATGTCATCATTTTATTTGTATCAAGTTTAACTTTTTCTGCTACTGTTAATAAAAATCTGTCAGATTCACCTAATGTTATAATAACATCAACAAAATAAAAACTATGTCCCAGAAAACAGTTTCGAATTGCCTCAGCTAATTCTCTGTAGTTTAGCATATTAACTCTTTGATGATATTTTAATTCTCCAAACATCTTATTATTTATTAATTAGACAAAAGATATATTATAATAATGAACTTGATTGAAAGACTGGCTGAACAATATTCGGGAGATTTTGTTTCAAATTTTACCTTAGAAAATTTTAGCTGTATTTTAGATAAATCTGCTAGCTATACTGAAAACGATATTTTGCATAACGATGACGACGAAGATGAAGATGATGTTGTTGTTAGTAAAAAAAAAATTAAGCAGACCAACAACTGGGCGATATGATGTTAAGTACCATATTGCAAAAAAAAATAATATTTAATTTTACTCTCACTGAGCATCAAATATTTTGGCAACTTATAAAACCTTTTTTAAACGTAAAAATAACTGGACAACAAAGAAATATAAAATACGATTTTATTTTTGTTAAAATATTTAATTTAATGCCAGCCGATAGTGCAAGAAAATTACATTTAATTTCTTTATGTAAACCAGTAAAATGTAAATCAGTATTAATAAAATACGAAGAAATTTATAATAATATTATTCGATCGACTTAGTTGGTACCCAGCTATTAAATTTATCGCTATACCCTCGCCATTTGACTAAACTTTTGTTGCCGCGCTTTTTAATAACTTTTTCAAAAACAAATATATCTTGTTCTGTTTTCTGAAGTTCTTGCTCATAAAAACTGCCAGTTATAGGTTCACCTAATGAATCTTTTAACGAGTATGTAACTGGTATTGTTAAAAGTACTTTATCAACAACAAACACTTCTTCGCTCCAGTTATGAGTATATCCTTTCTCAAATGTTTTTTTCGTCAGAGAAATTCTAACTTTATCACCAACTTTAAATTTATGCCTGCGATACATAGTTTCGTTTGCTAATATTGGAGTTGCAATCGCGTCGCTTGGCGACATTTTTCTTTTGCCTAGCGAAAAGGATCTGTGTTTTGTGTTATTATACTCGTCAACAATTTTCTGTAAAATTGTCAACATATTTACTCGTATTTTTAGCTGTTAAATATTTTTGGATTTTTTCGTTGAGCGTGCGATTAAATCTTTCACCGACGACGCTTTTTCCCTCATTTCCTGTGACATTTTTTAATGTTATTTTGCTCTAAAACTGTTCAAAATTTTTATTAAAAAATTCTGCTCATGATCAGTCCAGATTCTATTTGGTTTTCTTTCCGTGTTAACAATAATTTGTTTTAATGCATCAGTCATCGATGTCCCTGTTTTATTCGAAACGGGTATACTAAACGCGTATTTGCTAAAAACATCTACAACATTAAAAAGATATCTCTTTGGAACGCCATCGGCGCCAACGTTAAACTGAGCAAGATATGACACATCAACTAAATCTATCGCCCAGATATCATCAACGGCATTTGCGACAACTTTACGTCACAGAAACTTTTTTTTTTTAGGTTTGTGTAGCTCAGACGCTAGCGTAGAATCAAGATCATCATATGATTCTTTTTTACCGAGACCTAATTTATATTTTGCTCCAATAAAACCCTGAACCAGCCTTCGGTCAACACGTTCTCGCATATTTACAGGTTTCATATCACGAAGTTCGTCTAACATTACTTTATCGCAGCTGTGTTTATTTTGTTCGTTGTCTGGACGTTCAATGTCTCTGTAGCAGATATCATGGCGCATCGCTATTGCATCAACTTGATTGTAAGGCTCCTGTCCTGGCAGCCGATTATCGTTTTCGTCAAGTTGTTTATCAAGAGGATTATAAGGTCCAGTATATTTATGGCCTGGCAATGTCCAACCGCCTTTTGGTTTCGGCAATTTGCCAATTAATTTATGTATATCTATACCTGTTCCAATTATTTCTCTGTTGTTGCATTTCTGACAATATGTAACAATTTTATTTTGCTCCAGACATAAATCTTTATCACGATCGCACTCGCACGTCATATTTATTAATCATCTACTAAAATAATCTCCGGGTAACCCGCTCCTAACAACTTTGTTGTTGGCAGTGGTACTGTTGGTAAAAACATACTTTTTTTCCCACAGATTGCACAAATACTTTTTAACATCATTCTATTATTTTTTGTTTTTTCTGTTTTTTCATCTTTGTTTTCTGTTTTAGTTTTACACTTAAGACAATATGTTGACATTATATATCAGTGAGTTTAGATAAAATTAATTGCAATTTCATCATTGGCGTGAGAAGGTTGTTTGTCAAATTGCAAAATAAACTTTAAAAGATCTGGATTTATGGTAATCTGTTTAATAAACATTACGCAATAGTATCCACAAGCGGAAGTTCCAACTGGTTGAATTTGATTAGACGAATAATTTATTATTTTCGCAAGAGACTTTGTCTCTTGAATTCTACTCATATATTTTTTTATTGCGTCGCTTGGTGGAATTCCGAACGAGTCAAAATAATTGTTATCACAAACAGCTACCCAATGTGTGCCAGATCCGTCATTAAAATCTTGTATATTTATAACGCACGAACCTGGCGATTCTAGCGTTAGAAGTTCATATTTAGAATAAACTCCACTAAAATTTTTTTACTTTTTTTAGTTTATCAAGTATATGAAAATTACTTAACGCAGCCGACTTCATCTCTTTGTTCCTGGTAACATTAGTCCTCGTCCTAACAGATTTGGCAATAGACTTCCCGCTAATCCTGCTAGTAATGGAGCTATTGGAATAAATCCATCTTTTCGCCTCGGTCGTGTCTTTTTTTTTTTTCGTTGTTGTCTTTCTTTTTGCTGTTTTTCGTTTGGGCATTATATTTATCTTTAGACAAAATGTTTCTTTATTCCATGACCTTCAACTGCATTTTTCGTTGCGCCAGATACTGCTCCAGACGCTGCTGCTAATCCTAATGTACCTAACACCGGCAAAAGTTTTGGCATTAACGTTCTGGCCATTACAGATAGTGCCGGACCGAAGAAACCACCTTGTTTTAACATTGCTGTTATTTGTGCAGCACTTAAATTTAAAACAAAAGGTTTGCCGCAGTTATACTTATTTACTTGTTTTTTTGGTTAACATTAATTTTGTTAAAATACCCAAAACACCTGCGCTAGGGTTGACCTTTAATGAAACCTGCCTCTGCTTTGCAACAGCAGCTGCTAATTTTTAAATTGACCATCAGTCAAATATATTTCTTTTACAATATATTTTGTCATCTTATTATTAAAGTTACAGATTAAACTTGTACCGACATTTTACCTTCGATAAAGTCAATCGTAATAGTTCTGTCGCTGATCACTAACGCATATACATATAACTGCGCCACTGGAACTGCTCCTAATGTCCAAGTAATTTCAATATCAGCAGTTCAAATTACATCTCTTTCATTTTGTTTACTAACATCAAAATAAAATATCGGATAAAGTGTACGAAATTCCTCTACTGATATCTGAGATCCATCTCCAACGTCCTGATATTTTTGCAATGCGTCGAGTAATATTTTTATTAGCGTCATCTGCAAAATTACATTCTATCGCCAGCTCCGGCTATTCCTTTGAATTTATTCTAGCATATATTCGTCTAACATCAGCATTATCAAATATTGCATTATTTTGTTGTTGGTTACCACGTCGCGCTTGTTGCTGAAATACAACAAATAATTGCCGTGGCTTTTGTTCAGTCGACGTTGTTGTGACTCGCAATGTGTAGTCTGTGGTATTTGGAACTGCTGTTTGATATATTGTATGTTGCTGAAAATAAATCTTTGTGCGGTTTTTAAGAATATCATCTAATTCGAGCGATTTTGAAACTGTCGGCGTTATTCGTGGCAACCACAGCGCAAGTTTGTTTATGATAAACTGTACATCACCTCCATCATATCGAAATAAACAATCATTTTGCTCTGATCGATCTAAAATAAGTGTATGTTTAACTCCAAGAAATTCTTTATTGTAATCGCGACAAAAGCCAAATATTGTACTTAACGGCAGCATCATAGTAATTTGACGTGATACTGCTGCAAGTGCCTTTCTCTTAAAATAACCATCATTGTAACGTTTATTTCGTACGCTAATTGCGTTATTAATCAAACCTAACATTGCAGTACCGTCAGTAGCAGCAGCTGGTGGTGCTATACCAAGATTATCACCAGCTGCAATAAGTGAGGCTCTTACAGCGTCTGTGTTAGCAACTGCATCTGGTGGTATTATACCTAAAGCATTAGCATTAGCAATAAGAAAACCTCTTACAATTACAACATCTGCAGCAGCATCAGCTCCAGCTGCAACTGCTACCCTTAAAATAAATTCATTTATCGCAGGAATTATTGCACCAGCTCCAGTATCTTTGAACCACATCATATTAGTTGCAGTTGATTTGGAGTAATCATTGGAAAACGAAATAGTATTTAAGATTGTACTTGCAACTTGTAAGTGACTTGAAATATCCTCAACAGTTTGATTGGCCAGCTGATATCGAGCACTTTTAAACAAACACCAACCGTCATTTATAAGAGCTACTTCTGCGTTACCTGCAATTACGGCAGGTGGAACAGCTACTGTCCTAATCTGGCCACGATCTAACATTGCTTTATGAGGCAGTAGAAATAGTATTAAATGTTCTGACGCCAGCCTTATTAGGTTCGTTAGAATTTTTGATCTACATATTCAACATATTCAAATTCTGTTATCGTGTCGTCTGTGTCATAAGTTTCTGCTAAATCGAGAAAATTTTTAACAGACATTTTTTTTTATTTATTAGGTTATATAAAATTTTGTCATCAACGATAGCGAAGCTATTTCGGTGTTGTTGCTTTAGATATTAATTTTTTTATAATTTGTTCTCCTTTCGGTGATAAAAGTTTTTTGTTGTTGTTATCATTGCGCGTTGAGTTTCTTTTGTTGTTGCAATTTCTGAAATAGCTTGTTTGATTGTCTGTACACCGCTTGGCGGTAATCTAGGTTGTGGATCGCCTTTTCTTTAATCAGCTATTTTTTGTCCCACAGCAGTTCCAGCTGCAGAGGCAGCTCCAGTTGCAAAAGCTTTTGATGCGCCAAGTGCAATTGGCGCAACTTTATTAGCTATTTCTGGAGCATTTTCTATAATTTTAGCAAATATATTTCCAAAAAATCCTCCGACTATTTTTCTTCGATAAACTTTTTTTCTCTGTTTCATTATATCTGAGGTTGCATAATTTTATTGCCAATCACGAAGTTTATTGTTCGCGTAAGTGTAAATAATATGTAACAACTTCATTGTTAAGATCCAGTTGTCGTCCAGACTGATCTGTCAATTGCATATTTACTTCTGTTATTTGATTTTCAACATTTAACGGATAATAAATAACCTGACGTGGATTAATTTGCATGATAGATCCCGGTGGAACGTCTGGTGAAAAACTGTATATCGTTTGTCCTTTACTACCCTGAGCTGAGTAAGATCCAGATGCAATAGAGCAATTTATTAATATTGCGTTTACATCAGTTATATTTACTGGCAGTTCACCGTCATATGTAATAGCTTGTTTAAGAGCAGCATAATTTTGATGATAAAATCCTATCAGTGGTACGATACTTGTTGGATTGGTAAAATCAACTGTTATATCAGGTTTTATTGTTATTCTAGCTCGTAACCTATTATAATTTGGTGTAAGCTCAAAACTCTCAGCTTCACCTCCATTTCTTACTATTGGTTCTTTTACTGTTTTATTTAGATCAGTTATGTTGTAGGCTGCTTGTGGAATTTTAATTAATTTCCGTGCGAAAAATAGTGGAGGACCTCGATTAGTATAAATAAATGTAAATTCATTGTT
The DNA here is from genome assembly GCA_016617855.1 of Megalonaias nervosa. Classification (NCBI taxonomy): domain Eukaryota; kingdom Metazoa; phylum Mollusca; class Bivalvia; order Unionida; family Unionidae; genus Megalonaias; species Megalonaias nervosa. The sequence continues at coordinate 44,131 of JAECUM010011367.1, read as the reverse complement.
TACTTCAGTTTTTACATTAGCCATAGAATGCCAACAAGTGCAGGAAATTAGTCCAGTTTCATATTGTTTTTGACGATCTAGTTCTATTGGCGGAATATACTTTACTGAAAAATTTGCGCTATCTTTATCAGATTGACCAGAGTCTAGTAATAATGTTGCTGACATTTATTATTATATTTTTATAAAATTAAATCGCCGCGATTAAATCGCGATGTAAAGTTTCGTATTCGTCAGATGTTAATAAATTTTCCGATCTCAAATTATCAAGTATGTCAATAATTTCATTGTCAATTTCAGCACCAACATTTTCAGCTTCTTTTGATGATATCAATAACATTAATCTGCCAATCATTTCAGTAACTGATGCGAATATTCTAACTCCAGTTCCAGTTTTAGTTCTTTCTTCTTCTTTCCTTAATCGCTCATTATCATAATGTTTAAATAATGTTTCAAAAGTATATTTTCCTTCTTCAACATATTTATTTCTAAATTTTTTGCAGTAATTTTCAAAACACTAGCAACAGTAAAATCTCTAGCTTTTTCAAAAAGTTCTTCAACATCTTCTGTTGCAGCTGTATTAATTTTTTTGTAAGCTCCTGTACCTTCTGCTATGATATCATCTAATTTTTTAATGAGATCTTGGTGTTTATCTTCTTTCCAATATAAATATTATCAACGTCAGAAATGTTATTATCTTTCATAAAACCAGAGTATTCTAATGGCGTTATTTCTTCTTTTGCTTTGTTTTTATATTTATCTCGATATTCTTCCTCAGTTAATTTTTCTATACTTCCTTCAGTTTCTATAAATCTTGGAGCTTCATATACATATTCTGATCCTTTATCCAATAATTTTGCTTCTCTATTTAAACCACTACTGTGATAACTTTGGTATTGGTTGTTTCTTATATTATTAATAACCTCAATATAAAGATCAGCGATAATTCCATGTCGATATAATTTAATGCTATCATAGTAATTTCTATTTTCTAAAACTACATTGTTGAGATTCTCCTTACTTTTTTTTATATTTTCTAGATTAATAATTTTTTCGTCGGCTTTAAAATCATCTTTCTTAACACTGTTTATTCTCACACCCTTGTAGTTATATATTTCAAATAAATCTTCATATTCGTCATCTCTTATTTTGCTATTTAAATTTTCTAAATCATATTCAAATCTTTTTCTTTCTTCTATAATGTTTCTCCCTCTTCTAAGTTCTTCTTCTTCTAACCTTCTTTCAATTGGTCTAACTACTGCTGCTTCTGCTAATCTTTGTTGAAGTTCCAGTGGATTATTTATCAGCCGATCTATTTCAGCTTGTCTTGCAACAGGATTAGCTATATTTGCTGCAAGTGCCTCTGCTAATCTTCTTTTTTCTTCTTCAGATCTTTCAATAATTTTTCCAGCAGCCGCTTTTTGTTTTTCTTTAATTAATCCTAGTAAACCTTTATCTTGTATTTTTTTAACTTCTTCTTCTGATAATGGTTTAGTTTCAGGTTGTTTTCCAAGTAAAGCTTCAGTAACTGGTTTGAGAGCGGCTGCTGTTGTTTCTCCTGCAACCACTTGACCACGTCCTGCTTGTTGGATCATCTGCCTAAGTTCAGCTTTAGATTTAACAAGTTTTCTTTTAGATTTTCTATATGTTTTCTGTATTTTGCTTGTCTTTCCATTTATTATATATTAAATTTTATAAAACTAACAAAAACTTACTGTATATATTTTTCAATACAACATCGAAACATTTTACTCGTATCATTTGTTAATTTATCAAACAAAAAAAAGTCATATTTATTTAACGTTGCTTGATGATATAATTCAATAAATTTATCTCTTGTTACATCGCCACATTGCTCGTTCGCGATATTTCTAGCATCGACATTGTCAAGTCCTGGAAATAATATAAAACAACCAGTATTTCGCCTAATAAATTTGTCAACATTATAAAAACCCTGAGCGAGATAAACAGAATTACATTTTTTATTACGTGATAATGAAAAATATGATCTTATTTTATTCATTTCCTCGTTGTTTAGCTGAATATCATCAAAAACAACTATCTTGTGTTCGGTCGAATCAAGTTGATTAACTGGAACAAGTTCTTCTGGTTGTTTGATAATAAAAAAATCTTCACCAGCCTAAAGATCATCACGAAGTTTGTCATTATAATTGTTAAGTAGCTCGTACTTATCCTGTTGTGGATTAATTGTGTAAATATAAACGCGATCGTAGTTAAAATTATCTCCGAGAAGTAAATTCATAAGCAAGTTTGTTTTCCCCGACCAAGTTCTTCCAACGATAAGATAATGACAATCTGGAAGTTCGTTTTCATGTTTATGTTTCACCAACCGCTCTGTATCAAAGTTTAATATCGACGATTTTGCCATTATTGTTATACAATGTTATGTTATATATAAAAAAAATTGTCAGACGATAAATAAATAATGAGCTATTATACAAAATTTGGAACAACATTAGGAGATTTATCGGCTATAAGTACAATAACAAACGGCAATAATGATTTATCGGGATATCTGAAAAAAACTGGCGATACAATGACAGGACACCTGTCTATGTCAAATCAACAAGTACTAGATTTAGAAACAACTTATCCACCAATAAATGTCGTTAATACACAAGCTGTTAGTTATGCACAACTTAAATTAGTTGACAATAATGAACTAGATAAATCTGGTGGAACTTTAAGCGGTAACTTAGATATGTTAGGAAAAAAATTATAAATTTAGAGACCGGGTATCCACCAGCAAACTTAAATCAAACTCAAGCGGTAAGTTATATGCAGTTGTCATATGTTGATGATATTAAATTTAATAAAACCGGTGGAAAGGTTACAGGTAATATTATCATGTCAGGTAACAAAATAATAAATTTAAAAACTACGTATCCGCCAGTAAATGTTGAGAACACGCAAGCGGTAAGTTATGCAAAACTAAAATCTGTTGACGATAACAAACTTAACAAAGCCGGTGACACAGTGGGAGGTAACCTGATAATGACTAATAACTCAAAAATAACTGGATTACCAACAACTTCACCGCCAGCTAGTGATACTGATGCTATTAGTTATGGTCAGTTAAAAGAAGAACTTGAGCCATACTTTAAAAAATCCGGTGGACCAATGTCAGGCAATATAAACATGAGAGACAAAAAATAATTACGACATATGTTCCTGTTAGCCCTAATGATCTGACAAATTAAGTGTATGTTGACAGTGTATCTGGTGGTACAAAACGAACTAAAAACAATGTTGGGTATATTCCAACACTTTTTAAGTCAGCAGTTGGGTTTGAGGCAAGCGCATCATCGTTTTATCCTGAAAATTATCCTTATTACGCTTTCTCTGATAGACACGAGTGGACGACCAACGGAGAAGTTGAAAATTTTTGGATCAAAATTAAATGTCCCTCTGCAGTTGCTATTTGGCAATTTCATTTGCGAGGTCGATTAAATCCTAGCGTTGGTCAAATTTATAATTGGCGATTGGAAGGATCAAATGATGATATTAATTGGGCAACATTGTATAGCACAACAGACACGTATATTACAACAACACAATATTTTACGATTCCGACGGACAACACTGTTAGCAAGTACTTGTATTTTCGAGTTTATGTTATTGCCGCTAAACATCCATTTCCAGGACTGACAGCATTTCAAATATACACACTCGATGGTCAAATTTAATCTAATGTCAGAACCATCAATTATAACCGTTGCGAAAGAATTTTATGATAATATTTTAAACCCTGATAAAGATGTTGGAGCCGTTAATGAAACAGCAAAAGTGTTACAAAGTTTGAAAAAACTTAGCATCGAATCATTAAACAATCCAACATTGTCAGAAAATTTTGCTGATTTTATTCGCGTTGTGCATATGCGAGGACCACAACTGAAAAAAGCAATAGAAAACTTTGATATTATAAGCAGATACTGTCATCCTGATAATTGTCTAGAAGAACAAAAACAAGTTGAAACCCTGCTAAAAACAATATTTCTAGAGTTTAGTTCGTATAATATAGATTTAATAATTAGAGCAGACCTGTTAAAAAGTACAATCTTATAGTGGAAGAACACTGGAAGAAAGACGAATAAACGAAAATCATACTCGTCTTGACAAACTAGCGGAAACTAAAAAAATAAGAATAAAAAGAAACAAAGAGTTATACAATAGTTTTGAAAAACGACATATTTTTAAACATCTCGGTATGTACTACCATGACAAAGAAACCTTGGTTAAAATCGTTACTATGACGTCAGACGCAGAGTTAATTATTAAAGTGTACGCAAACGCAATTTTGCCAATGATACGTAAAAAAGACCCAGAATTTGATCCGATTATTGTTAACAAGTCTCTAAAGATAATCAAAACTTTAGACGATGAAATTAGTAATTTTAGTGATGATGAGCGAGAAAAGTTTTTTGAAGAAGTCAATCAAATAAAGTTGGAAGTAAAGTCTGATTCTTATTATGATATAAGTAAAGAAGATGATGTTCCATTCCCATCATTCCATTACGCTAGACAATTGTCATTACGGAATTATTACAATGAAATTAAAGCAATACTCACAAAACCATATGAAAAATTAATGTTAAAAGTAGCTTCTGCTGTTGGTCTTCTCACAATTGAACTAGATAAGCTTAAGAAATTGATGCTAGCAAATTTCGTAGTCGCATACACAATTATCAGGCTTCTTGTTCTCAAAAATTTCACGTTAGATCAGTTGAGCTTAGTATTAGGGTATATTGATGAAACAGAAATCGATTACAGTAATTTGGTGAATAAAACAGATTTGTACGAGAGTGAAGTAGGAAATAGTTTTGATTCATACACTTGGTTAAAGAAACAATATGTACTAACAGATAAACGATATAAGGATACTTCGTCAGATGTTTATGACAAATACAGAATTTTTATAGCTGATCCTAATAATAATAAATTTCGTGAGTTTCTTGATTCAATTGCTGGTGCCAGAACTTTTGTTTTTGTGTAAAAAAATTGTATAATGAAAAAACATATCATCGATTTCAATCACATTTCAGAGGAAATTCCAAAACAAGATGTTGAAGCGCTAGTACAATATTACAAATTTTATCATAAAAACCTCTGGTGTGTAAAAGAATGTTATAAATACTACCGTAGAATACTTCCAGTAATATCATATTTGCCATTGTTAATGACTACCTCTATTATAATTTCAGGTGAAGCATTATTTAATCCGTTTTTGTTGATAATATGTGGTGTCGGTGTCTCTCTTTCAACACTTGTAAAAAAGATTGACCCTAAACTTGAAACAAAAAAAATTCTTGTAAAACAGCAAGTATAACTTATAAAAAATTACTTGATCAAATACGATCTTATTTGCGAGGTGTAAAATATGATATGGACGATTTAATACGTGAGTTTCGTATTATTGACAGTATGTTAACAGATATCCTACCAATGAGAGTCAGCAGGTATGAAAAAGATTATCAAAAAATGTATAGTGATGGTAGGGTATAAAATAAAATAATCTCAAACAATGTTTTCACTTACCTGTTCACCATTTTTTTTTTCCACGATAGAAGGCTTAAAATGTTTGATCTATGGAAACAGATAGAAGGGTCCCACAACCCCCTTATATATACTACTCCCCATTCTCTGAAAATATATATTTTGTTAGAAAAATGTTTTCACACTTACCTGTCCACATGTAAATTCTCTTGCAAAATGATCACGAAGGAAAATTCTGACTGCCGTCATAGTGCCCACACGGAATTTCCAACAAAATTTCTATAATAAGTAAATCATGTGATTTTCTGAAACATTCTGAAACTTTGTAAGGTAAAAGATAGGGAATTTCCAATGGATTTTTCAGAATAACGCCTACTCCAGAATGTTCTGAAATCAGGTTGAAGATAGGTAATTTCCAATGGATTTTCCCAAAATAACACCTACTCCAGAATGTTCTGGAATCAGGTTAAAGATAGGTAATTTCCAATGGATTTTTCCAGAATAACGCCTACTCCAGAATGTTCTGTAATCAGGTTAAAGATAGGTAATTTCCAATGGATTTTCATAGAATAACGCTATAAAAGGCAGTCAAAATTTTCTTCATGGCCATTCTGCAAGCGGATTTACACGTGGACAGGTAAGTGAAAATATTTTTTTAACATATTTTTGACAAAATGTTAACATAGAAAATTTTGGAGGGGTAGGGGGGTCCCGGAGATAGGAACCTTGTTTACATACACTGTAGATGTTTAGAAATATCATTATCAAAAAGTGCGTCAACTATATTGTCAATAAATGTCATTGGATCATCTGTCCAGCCTCTTATTCGTTCGTCATTTTCAGTTGCCAATAACCATACTGATCCATATTTTGTTGATACATGGTAACCAACATTTTTAATACAATTGCTTATTATTTTAGTTGTTATGCCAGTATAGCTTGAAGCTGATTTGATTGAATTAAATCTTTTAAAAAATCTGTTTGTTAAATCAAATCCAACATGTCGTACTGACGTTGTTTGATATCCCATCTTATAAAATATTTTATTGTTTAAATAGAAATAAATCTAAGGTTCGGGAACCTCTTTCAACCTCTCCAAAATTTGGGAGGAGGGTTGGTGTTTCTGAGACAGCATCATCATATTCATTTACTACTACAGAATCAGATACCAAAATTTGAAAAATAAAACGATATGTCAGTAAATGTTTTCGGACTAGACGAGCGTGAAAATGTTTACCCGAGATATATTTCAGCGACTGCTAGTCAATCAACTGTAAATTTATTATTTTATAAAGGACATTACTGTTGGATCAAAAACTTTAACGGGTTAGTTTGCAGACAATATAATAAACACTGTGGAAAAAAATATTTCTGTTACAGATGTTTACAAGGTTTTTCTAAACCTGAAACTTTACAAGAGCATCTCAAATACTGTGTTAACGTTGAAATAAGAACCATGCCAAAAGAGAAAGAAAAAGTATTAAAATTTAAAAATTATCATTATAAATTAAGTATCCCTTTTGTGATTTATGCCGATTTCGAGTGTCTACTCGTTCCTGTAGCCGGCGCAGAAAATGATCCAAATAAATCAAGTACAAGAAAAATGCAACAACATGTTCCTTGCGGGGTTTCCTGCAAAGTAGTTTGTTGTGCTAACGATAATTTTTCGAGTCCAGTAAAGTTATATCGAGGCGAATCTGAAAGTCCGGCTGTGTGGTTACTAACAAATTTAATAGACGAAGTTAATAAAATATCGAAATTCAAAACAGCTCCAATGAAAATAATAACAAAACAACAACTAGATTTCGACCATGCAGTTAATTGTCATATCTGTGAGAAACCTCTAGGTGATGATAAAGTGCGCGATCACTGTCATCTAACATGTAAATATCGCGGAGCAGCTCATAACAATTGCAATTTAAAATTTCATGCTCCAAAATTTATTCCTGTCATCTTACACAACTTTCGTGGCTACGATAGTCATATTATTGTAGAGGCTTTTGGCAACGAGGAAATTAAATCTAAACTAAAAAGCATAAAATGTATCCCAAACAATTTTGAAAAGTATATGTCAGTCACGCTTGGCAAATTACGTTTCATTGATAGCTTTCAATTTACGTCAGAATCATTGGACAAGCTTGTAGACGGTTGTAGCGAGTTTAATAACCTACGGGATTGTTTTGGTGAAAACTATGTCGATCTGACAAGAAAAGGTCTCTTTCCATACGAATACCTTGACGACTGGAGCAGATTTGATGAAACTTCTCTCCCTGGCAAGGACAAATTTTCCTCTCAGCTGAAAGGTGAAGGTGTATCAGACGACGAGTATAGTTACGCACAAGAAATTTGGAATAAATTTAACTGCAGAACTCTTGGTGATTATCATGATTTATATTTGAAAACAGATGTATTATTACTAGCAGATGTTTTCGAGAGTTTTCGTCGAGTTAGTCATGAAAATTATGGACTAGATCCCTGCTGGTATTATTCTTCTCCAGGGTTGTCATGTGATGCTATGCTAAACACAAGTAAGATAGAATTGGATCTTTTAACCGACATTGATATGTTTAATTTTATTGAAAAAGGTATCAGAGGCGGAATTAGCGTCATAACAAAAAAATATGCGGTAGCTAACAATAAACGTCTGAAAAAACCACGATAAAAATTTGCCGTCAAATTATATTATTTATTCAAACACTAATAATTTGTATGGTTGGGCAATGTCAGAGCCAATACCATGCAGTGGATTTCATTGGATAACTCCACATCAATTTCTTAGCGAAACTGAAAAAATCTTCCAGAAGATATTTCATATTTTGTTGAAATTGATCTAGATTATCCTGAGTCACTTCACAGCCTACATAACGATTATCCGTTTTGTGCAGAGTCGATAGTAATAGACTATAGTTTATTATCACCTGAACAACAAGCAGCGACAACAGCAAAAAATTCGATTGTTAATAAGATTGTTCCAAATTTGTTAAATAAAAGAAATTACGTGATGCATTATAGAAACCTAAAACAAGCAGTCGACCACGGCTTAGTCCTTAGGAAAGTTCATCGCGTGTTAAAATTTAATCAGTCAAGGCGGATGGCAGATTATATCAGTTTAAATACCAAGCATCGTGCCGCTGCTAAGACAGAATTTGAGAACAACTTTTTCAAATTAATGAACAATTCCGTATTTGGCAAGACAATGGAGAATATTAGAAAACGCGTAAATATTGAGATTGTAAACGACATAAATCGCAGAAATAAATTAGTTAACGATGACGGTTTTGTCAGTATGAAATATTTAATGAAAATCTTGTTGCAATACAGCGACGAAAGACAAATTTAAAGTTAAATAAGCCGATTTATGTTGGTGCGTCGGTATTGGACATATCAAAGTGGTTGATGTACAATTTTCACTACGGGTTTGTTAAGAGAGGCTGGCCTCGGTCGAGTCTATTGTTCACTGATACAGATTCGCTAGTTTATGATATAAAATTTGAGGATGTCTATCAGGATATTTATGACCACCGTGACTTATTTGATTGATCAGACTATCTGGAGAGTAGTGGATTTCATGATGATACAAATAAAAAAAGTTATTGGAAAATTTAAGGACGAATTTATGTTTGTGCCAGTTAAGGAATTTGTCGGACTTCGAAGTAAAATGTATGCCGTAATTTTAGATGACAATAAACTTACCAAAAAAAGCGAAAGGTATTCCTCGTGGGTATGTGAAAAAATGTATGAAATTTGATGATTTTAAAGCAGCACTAAACAATAATGTCAGTTTTATCAAGACAAATGTTATTAGAACAAATTGTCACAAACTTGAAACAGATACAATTATAAAACGTGGATTAAATAATTTTGATGACAAACGTTACTGTGAAGACGGGATAAACACACTAGCTATTGGTCGTTACGCTTGTAATTTTGTCTAAACTTTAGATATAATGTTCGAAAATTTCACATTAGCTGATGGAATTAATAGCAAAATTAAGCGGTTAATGGTTAATGACCATCCACTACAGTTTGAATTTAATGATGAATTTCAGGTATTTGTTTTAGTAAATTTGATAAAATAAAACTTTCTTTGATTAAATCAGGAAATACCGGTTATTTTGATTATCTTGAAAAATTACGAGATGAACTTATGCCCAAATACGATAATCTTCATGATCCAATCAGCCAGGAAAAATATACTAAAATTAATATAGACTTAAATAAGTCGAAAGTTTTTGTAAAAGGCGGTAAGTATGTTCTCACCAGAACAGCAATGAAAGAGCTATTTGAATGTCATCGAAAAGTGAGCGGAAAAATTAAATTTTGTTCATATAAACACGATGACAAACAATTTTTAATAGTTACCGTTGAAAATTTGACCATTAGCGAAGAAATTCTTTAAGGTTATCCAACATATCTTATTGAGGGTGTATGATCTAGAAACATCATTTATATCTACTACTCCATCAAAGACCTATCTTCAATAATAAATGTCCACTTACCTTCTTATCCCGGCGAATACATCTCTGCAGAATGACCTACGAGTGAAAAATTGGCTGCCTTTTATAGTGCCGCGAAACTCTCCTGGAATGTTCCAATCACATGATTCTCCAGAAAATTCACGGATTCTGCTATGTCATTCTCCTATAATTTCTGCTATGTCATTCTCCTATAATTTCTGCTGTGTCATTCTCCTATAATTTCTGCTATGTCATTCTCCAGAAAATTCACAGGGATTCTCTATAATTTCTGCTATGTCATTCTCCTATAATTTCTGCTATGTCATTCTCCAGAAATTTCGAGACTGTTTTCCGGACGCAGCACAAGTATTGTATAAAGGATGTACAGACTGACTAACATGTACATTTCCTGCGCTATAAAATGTCAACATAGAAACGTTTTTTTTAGAGGAAAAGGATGGTCTAAAATCTAGAAACCTTATTTCATCTACTACTATTATTACTTATAAAAAAATTACTTGATCAGATACGATCTTATTTGCGAGGAGTAAAATATGATATGGACGACTTAATACGTGAGTTTCGTATTATTGACAGTATGTTAGCAGATATTTTACCGATGAGAGTTAGCAGGTATGAAAGCAGTTACAGTGAAAAATACGATCTAACCTTGAGCTAGAAATACATTTGCCTTAAAATGTAAAGTAGTAAAAATTCACTTACCTTAGCGCTTCCAAAAGAATGTCTGGCCACAAGCGAAAAATCTCGCTGCTTTTATAGCCCTGCTTAAATTTCCAGAATGTTCGTTTTCGAGAAGTTTCTGTTACGTAATCCTCCGGAAGTTTCTTTCGATAATGTTCGTTTTCCAGTCTGCTATGTCATTCTCCTATAATTTCTGCTATGTGATCCTCTAGAAATTTCGAGACTGTTTTCCGGACAAATATTGTATAAGGGGATGTACAGACTGACTAACATGTACATTTCCTGCGCTATAAAATGTCAACATAGAAACGTTTTTTAGAGGGAAAGGAGGCCTAAAATCTAGAAAGTCAACATAGAAACGTTTTTAGAGGGAAAGGAGGCTTAAAATCTAGAATCACCATTTCCTTCTACTACTGTATTTAGTGTTAGGCTACTATCATCAAAATTAGACAGCGATCGATCAATTTTCATCTGCAAGGTGTGCGATTAAAACTTCGGTACAGATCACTCACCTATCACGAATAATATAAAACAGATGTTGCCAAACATACTTTAGTATTAAATTTTAGAACAACAATAAATGTTGTAGCCTGGAACGCTGTACTATCGCGATACATAATGTTCCTACCGGTACATATTAAAACTGTTTTGCTATTGTTGCCTACTTATAATATGTCAAGTTTCAATGACTTTCCCTCTTTCTATTCCTATAAAAATATATGTCAAACGAAGCGCCTAAATGTAAATAAAACAGCATACAGTGAATGACCCAGACTAACGTACCATGGGGGAACAACTCTATATTATCGCGGTCTTTGCCCAACTTACGTATGGTAGCAAGCAGGTATTATAATAAAAATAAAATACGACTTACCTATGAGAAGAAATGTCCACGCTTGTACTGGTTTGGTATTTCCAGAATAAACGAAAGGATTCATTGATAAAATCGAACACACAAATGTAATTCAAGTGTAAATCCATGCAGAATCCGTGAATAAGAACACTGCAAATTAAAAGCAACTATTATTTAATTTTATATGAATTTTAAATGCAGTGTGGTCAAAGAAATGTAAATATATAACTATTATTATTATTATTGTTATTATTATTATTATTATTATTATTATTATTATTATTATTATTATTATTATTATTAAAATATTACCGATTTAAAGAAAGTTTAACTGTTATTATATTCATATTTACGTACGAGAAGTATGATCATAAGCTACATTTTGTAAACTTTGGTCCATATTGGCTACCATGAAATTAAATTGCAACCTTGATCTTGTCAGGGCATGTATGTCACGATCAGTATATGACCTATAATCATCAAACATCAGACGATACACTGAATAAATTTCGTAATCAAAGCCAATGCAGGTATAGCATGTTCGACTGGAGATTTTTATATGATGATCATCGTAATTGCATGCGCTTTACAAAAACGTGATCTTCATTCTATTTCATCGTAAACTTATAAAAAAACGTTGACATTTTAGAGGAAATTGTGCTGTAAGATATGTGTGTCCTTACTGGCTACAGCTTTACATTTGTAAACAACCGCTAGACGGCGTGTGTCCAAAATTAATCGGAAAATCCCGTTTGCCGCGATAATACAGCGTTGGAGTATATCTAAAATCTGTAAAAGAGCTTACATGAGTAATTTGATGTACTCTTTGGATGACGTGTCATCACTAACGCGAACGGAAGCAACAGTTTCAGGCTAAAGAAACCGAATGATATCGTCAGTTGTTTAATTAAAAAGTTCCATGAATAACATCAAAATTAAAAGTGCAGGCTTTTAATTGATCGTTGAAACGTAGTCGGGTGTTATTTTCAACACATACAATTGTATTAACAATTTATTCTTGCACATTTATCCGATGTTCGCCCGCCAAAAACTTAACAATTTGGAAGTATCTCTTTCAAAGCAGTTCCGGATAATAATAATAATAATAATAATAATAATAATAATAATAACCAGGACTTAGCGCAACGTTTAATATTTTAAAGCTCTAAGCTTTAAGTATATATATATATATATATATATATATATATATATATATATATATATATATATATATATATATATATATATATATATATATATATATATATATATATATATATATATATATATATATATATATATATAAAATTGCAAAGACAAACGTCTCGGAATCACAAAGAAAACTATGCTGAAAATAGTTCACGGTAAGGATACAGTATTTGAGTCTTAAGTCTAATCTTGTAGTCTAAATAGGTGAGTTTTTAGAGCACTCTTGAATGAGTTCACATTGTCAGTGAGCCTAAGTTCAAGAGGCAATTCTTTCCGGACAGACGGGTCCTGGTAGGCAAAAGAACGTTTTCTGTAGGACTTGGTTCTGATATACTAGCGTCTGAATAGAAGCGTAAGTGTTTAGAAAGGGTGTACACATGTGTGAGGTCAGATATGTATTTTGGAATGGAGACAGTCCACGAAATGTAACAGAAAATATATTCTGTGTTGATTCTGGAGCGAACGGGTCGCCAGGGTAGGGCACAAAGCAGGAGAAGGAGTATTCACTTATAAGGATGATCCTAGCAGCCGTGTATTTAGCTTTTGAAGTTTCTGTAGTAGATATTGAGATGAACCAGATAGAAGCAAATTACGATAGTCAAGTCTCGAAAGTACTAAGGAACACACAAGCGTTTTAGAAGCATCGACAGAACGAAAATTGCAAATGAAGTTGATGCGTCCCAGCTCCAGGCATGCGGCCATGTACATGTTCATGACATGTAAGTGTAAAGAGTGATTTTCGTACTATGTAATTTTAATATTGGTATTGCTAATACGTAATGTTTAAGGTAAAGTATAGGAATGAGAGAGTCTTTGTTTGGGGATCAGAATGGCTTCGGTTTTGTCATCATTCATCTGCAGCTTGTTACATTGGAAATGCACCTCTCTACGCCCTTCATGGTAGCATCGAGTTCATTTGGGTGACAAAATTTGCATATTTGGGTAGTATCAGCGTTCACCTGGTGAGTTACCGGATGACTATCTACAGCACTTGAGAGGGACTGAGTGTATATAAAAAAGAGAACTCATCTAAGAACCGAATCCTCCGAAACACCAAAACATGGATGAACTGGGCTGGAATGTTTGCCATTTATGGACACAATTTGCATCGTTTCGAAGAAGAATTCTTTGAACCACAGTACGGTTGTATCACGAATGTCAAGTACATGTTGAAAACAGTAAGTATTATATTATGGTCTATTCGTCGAATGCTGCAGGAGTCAAGGATGGTAAAAAAGGATTAATATGTCTACTATCCAAAGCAGACAGAAGGTCATTTGCCATTTTCAGAACGGCATTTTCGGAACAGAGGCGAGGGCGATATGCGGACTGTACGTTGTTAACAAAAACTTTTAAATTCAGATTAAAAACAAGTTGGGACAGAACAACTTTTTCTTAGATTTTTTGTATGAATATGAGGTTAGAAACAGGACAGTAGCTTTTGTAAATCGTCAGGGTCAAGCATTGGTTTCTTCAACAGCGGCTTTAAAATGGCAGTTCTGAAACATTACCCAAAATTCTTCGGATAAGAGAAAGAGTTATTGATAACATTGGTCAGTTAACATAATAGTGAATCTAAGCAATAGAGCTGCAGTGATGTCGGAATCGGATCAAGTTTACATGACTTTGGCGCGCTCTACATCAGGATTGTAGGTAAGAAATCCATAGAGACAGTCTCAAATTCTTTTAAGGTTGCCATTGAAATTATGTATCAAAACTTGTTATTTCGACTAGGAGGCGGACGATCGAGTCAGAAGAAATGGACTGACCTTTTTTCCATTGTGAGGGTGGTTTGGACCAGTTGAATGTTCCGATGTAATTAAGAGAGCGGAGTATGGAATTCTTTGCGATAATAACTAGTCCACATTCATGGAAGTGACGGGTTAACGACTCGATGGAGTAACCAGGGGGCTTTAGTTCCTCGCTCTTTGTTTCATTGCTTGTTTTTTGGGGGTTTTTTTTGTTTTGTTTTTTTTGTTTTTTTTTCGCCACGTTTCTGTAAGGAAAAAAGGTGTCGACATCCTGACCACTGATCAAGTTTACTATTTCTGTGCGCATTTCTGTTGGTCCAGCTGATTGGGCTTTGAATACTCCGAAACGTATTGGTTGCTCCGACTTAAAGGTTGACAGTTAAAGGGGAATTCGAACTGAATGGTTGAAACTGGCGGCCGATCTGTGAAGGAATGAGCGAAAGGGAGAGAAATGGAGTTTTTCTTCCTGTTCTACGCTTGTCGGCTTTGAATCAACCTTCCCTTTTTCGTTACCGTTTACATGTAA
The DNA here is from genome assembly GCA_016617855.1 of Megalonaias nervosa. NCBI lineage: Eukaryota > Metazoa > Mollusca > Bivalvia > Unionida > Unionidae > Megalonaias > Megalonaias nervosa. The sequence continues at coordinate 29,122 of JAECUM010011367.1, read as the reverse complement.
GTAAATATCAGTGTAGTCCAAGTTCGTTTAGCCTAGTGCACAATGTAGTTTGGAGCACCGATGAGTGCTATTTCATGTAATTAAAGAGTGTCTATTATAGCATAAACGGGTACCCAGGTCTCCCATGATGCTTCAGACAGAAATGCTTATGAAGGCAGATATGTTTTTTGTTTTTTTTAACCATGAGATAATTCTGAAGAAAAACATTTTTCTGAGAGATTTTGATCAAGTATTATTTTTGGGAGGGGTGTGTGTTTATTTTTATTTTGTTTTGCTTAAACTTCTTCATCCAAAATATGAGTACGAATTTACATGTCTTCAGCTGTCCTAAGCAGTCTTACATGGGTTCAGTTCTCCAGTGACATCACAGGGACTCGAATCAATGACATTGTCAGGGGGAATATTCATAACATGTACATTTAAAGTAATTATCTCAATAAATGTTGATTGCATCGGAAGGAGATTTTCAGATATCGCATAAATTGTTACACTTAATAATTTAAGGTACTTAATATGGGAACTTACGTCTACCTTTAAGGGCATGACAGCAATGGGACATTCATAATTGCTGAAAATAAAAATAATGATTAAAAATGGAGGAACCGGCATCAAACGACTTGCAACCGAAATGTACACAAACTAATGTAAACTCATATATAAGAATAGATGTTTAATAATGACTTTAAAAGGTTGTATTGAACGTTCACCTTGTCTGTTTTCGAGAATATTACGAAGGACAAAGAACGATTCCTGTCATAGCAATTATGGCAAATTGAGAATTGTGCATTTAATTAATTTTACGACAAAAATTTCAGTCGTATGTCGTACATTAAAAATTAGTTGCTTGGGTAAGCAAGAAAAGGACAGTTCAATACGAACGAGTTTCCTACATGGACGAATCATAACTAAATAATATAAACGTAAAGACTAGTTATGTGTAATTATTAATTTATTCAGAACTACGTAGATTTGTTGGCTTGATTACGATTTAGTACTGTTTGTTGAAATAGAGTGGAGGAACTGACTGAAAATGTTTATAAATCATGAATTACACTCTAATTGTTTACCCTTCTAAATATTGATTTATGCTTGTTGCATTGAGCCTTTCACTGATTTTCCCGCAAATATGCTGTCCAATCGTCATCTAGTTAGGTATTAGGCTGTCCACCTATCATCTGGTTACGTGTTAGGCTGTCCAATCATCATCTGGTCACGAGTTAGGCTGGCCAATCATGTCTGTTTACTTCCTTGATCATGAGTTTGCTTCATTATCTAACATAGTTTAGTCAGCTTTCTCCTTTCTTATTTGCAAGCTAAGCTTGCGATACTGATTGTTTATATATTGTCACCATGCAAACATTGATAATATGTTCACTTATCCATCATGCAAACATCGAAAATATGTTCAATTATCACTATTTCACATAAAGGAGACTGGCAATTAATAATAATTTAAAAGGATTTTCCTCCGTCAACGGTCCATCTCCTCGGTCCATCTCTGTCATGGTATTTCGTTTATCTTTATTCGACCATATATGAAACAAAACAATCACAAACATGTGCAAAAAGTCAATGTGCACATTAATAGTCCAATAAGTGTCATTCCAAGACAGTATAAATCTGTTATAAAATATCACTGAATACCATAATTTTCAAGGGGCATCGGTTACTTTTACTGGCATTTAATGTTTTCTTTGCTTAAAAATATGTATACTTGGGTTTGCAGTGAGACCTACATTAATGTGCTCATTGCATCCTTTGGATTTATTTACGTCCTTCTAATGACGTAGTATATGCCCTGTATCCATGCTGTGGACGAAATTTAGGCTCCCCTAACGGAGTAGAATGTAGAAGATATAACGTCCGATTTTTTACTCAACCATATCTGCCTTTCCATAATGCAGTAAATGCGTCAGGTTGGTTTTACTTTTCTTAGCAAAGAATGGAGCATAAAAAAAAATTATCTCTGTGATTTTTCTTTTCGTGCCTCGTTTCTGACAGAACACCTGCTGCAGGATACGAAGCTTGTAAAGGATAATGAACTGATCTGCATAAATGTAGTCAGACGAAGTAGTTCGTATCCTGTTACAAGAATCTTTATTGTGTGTGTTTTGGCGCTGGGTGAATGTGGAGACCGATGTGCAGACACCAGACTGTAATAGATATAAAACTAACACGTTCACCAACATCGAGTGTGTTGTGATTTGTCAGCATGGCTAAAAATGACGTGTGATTGTTAATAGATGCAAAGGTATTAAAGTAACGACCCATACCTTAAAAGGAACACATATCATACTACCAACGACGTGTTAAAATTAGAAAGCCTATTATTGAAAATACAATGAATTCAGTTGTTAAAATACAGTGTAATGATTAGCACAACTGCCATCTTAAATACAGTGTAGTGATTAGCATTACTGATATTCCAAATACAGTATAATGATTAGCACTACTGTACTGACATTATAAAAAAAAACGAAAACATTTTAATGATTAGTACTGCTGACAATCCAAATACAATATAATGGTTAGAACAACTGAGATTACAAATACAGTGTAATGATCAGCACTACTGTACTGACATTCCAAATACATTATATTGATTGGCACTATTGCAATGACATTCCAAATACATTATAATGATTAGCAGTATTGACATTCCAAAAACAGTATAATGATTAAGACTTCTGTACTGATATTATAATAAAAAGTATAACGATTAGCACTATTGGTATTCCAAATATAGTATAATGATTTGCACTATTGGCTGTAAGGGTGCAAATTTCTGTCGATTTATAAAGAGCACATTAATTTGGGCAAGTGAACGATTAATTAGATTTATGGGGACCGGTGCGTGTTAAATCGCCATACTGCAAGGATTTTTAATGTCTGTATCGCGAGAGTAAGTGATTCTTAATTAAGCATTCGTTTATTTAACAGTCAGACAGACTGGAAGGGAAAGGTTAACTTCGATCTTGTATCGGAAAATGTCAGATTTTGAAATTGTCCAGGATCAATTATTTTGAAATCTAGAGTTCAGGCGGACAGCAATTTTGGCGCCTAGTTATAAAAGGCGGGAGATATATATTTAATCCGGATTGGTTACGCTAGGTGAGGGGCGTGTTTCCCACACGAAATTTCTTGGATTTAATATGTCCCATCGCAAAATTTAATCAGTCTGCGTTTTTCTGCAAGAGAAAACAAATGTAGGAGACTCTGAGTTTGAATTTAGAAGAAATTCACTCGTAAAACAATTATCCAAGGGACTGGATGTCTGGAAAATCGACGGACACAATTCTGGCGGTAGAAGCGAGCAAACCTTGAAAGCACAATGTATTTGCACCAATCTCATGTAATCCGTTGATACCAATATAACCATTTGCTTGATTTATTTGCTTATATTTGCATGAAATTATTTGTTTAAATTCGTAGATCAGTTTTCTTGGTATGAGTACAACTGTGTTGAGTTCATCTATCTGAATCCGCACAATGATCTTCCTTATATAAGTTTGACGAATTGTTTGAATGTGTCGTCTTGATTTTTATAGGAAAATAGTTATTCTAAGAATTTCATGCCTTACCTTAGTTGATATGAGTTACGAGAATCCGTGTGAATTCACCGACCTTAGATGATTTCACGTATGATAAAGACTTGAGTGCGTATTGACTGAAATTAACGTTGGTAAACCATGAAGTGAGATTTCATATATGCTAAAGACTTGAATGTGTGTATTCGCTAGAAATAACATAGTTAAGCCATGTAATGAATTTCATTCATTCATTTGTGTTATTGAGACGAGAACGGAAATGTTATGTCTCGTGTGATGATAATGCGAGTCAGGTTGAAATAGCCGTTAGGAAGTACATTAATCTTATGAAACTAGGTTTGTTTATGGTCTGCCATGTTTAGCTTGACCAGATAGCCTTTGGTAGTTGTTTGAATTCCGATAGGACGATATCTGACATAACGAGAGGGGAGTAATGATCTATTCCCAGTAGGATATCTGACAGGAAATTTAGGTTGCTTCTCTGTTTATTTTGGAAGGGGAAATAGCTCCACTGGACGTATCCACGTACTGACTTATCCAAGTACCTACATATCACGTACTTACGTATCCACCTACCCACACAAAGTTCGAGGGCCGAAAGAGGCGAGACAACAGAGAGTTTAGAGAAGGGAAAAGTGGAAAAGACCAAGAAGAACAGCCACAGTGAAGTTGGAATGAACCGGAAATAAGCAGATTAGGAAGTTGTACAAGGCAATGACTTCGATTGTTCACTCGATTCTATGATGAACCAATTCTATAATTTAAAACAGATCGGCTATTTATATAAGTATATTTGTGTTTGAAATTCGATGAATGATATATTTCAAAGAGAAGTGTCTCTTCCTAATGTAATGCATTGTCACGGCTGTTTATGTAATTGATTAAATTGTTATTTTTCATGTATGGGGGCTCGTGTCATTCTGTTTATATATCTGCTCAGATTTCTATCTATTCCACCTATAAGTTTCACACTTTATATTAATATTTACTGGATCCGGGCAATAACACCAAAGGCGATCACCCTTTAGATGACGATAACCCAATAAAGCGGACACCTTGTAAGAAGGTACAATCCGTCAATCAATCACCACCACCACCACCACCACCAACCACATTGTCATTCCCAATATAGCATAATGATTAGCACTATTGGCATTCCATAAACAGGATAATAATTAGCACTTCTGAAATTCCAAATACAGTATAATAATTAGTACTACTGACATGCCATTCCAAATACAGTATAACGATTAGCACAACTGACAATCCAAATACAGTATAACGATTAGCACAACTGACAATCCAAATACAGTATAATGATTAGCACAACTGACATTCCAAATACAGTATAATAATTAGTACTACTGACATGCCATTCCAAATACAGTATAACGATTAGCACAACTGACAATCCAAATACAGTATAATGATTAGCACAACTGACATTCCAAATACAGTATAATAATTAGTACTACTGACATGCCATTCCAAATACAGTATAACGATTAGCACAACTGACAATCCAAATACAGTATAACGATTAGCACAACTGACAATCCAAATACAGTATAATGATTAGCACAACTGACATTCCAAATACAGTATAATAATTAGTACTACTGACATGCCATTCCAAATACAGTATAACGATTAGCACAACTGACAATCCAAATACAGTATAACGATTAGCACAACTGACATTCCAAATACAGTATAATAATTAGCACAACTGACATTCCAAATACAGTATAATGATTAGCACAACTGACATTCCAAATACAGCATAATGATTAGCACTATTGGCATTCCGAATGCATTATAATGATTAGCACTATCGTAATGACATTCCAAATAATACAGATAAATGATTAGCAATACTGACATTATAAAAAAAACCCAGTATAATGATTAGCACTGCTGACAATCCAAATACAGTATGATGATTAGAATCACTGAGATTCCAAATACAGTATAATGATTAAGACTACTGTACTGACATTCCAAATATATTATAATGATAAGCACTATTGTAATGACATTCCAAATAAAGAGAAATGATCAGCATTACTGACATTCCAAATGCAGTATAGTGATTAGCACTCCTGACATTCCAAATATAGCATAATGATTATCACTATTTGCATTCCAAATTCAGCATAATGATTAGCATTACTGACATTCCAAATACGGTATAATGATTAGCATAATGATTGGCATTACTGACATTCCAAATACGGTATAATGATTAGCATAATGATTGGCATTACTGACATTCCAAATACAGTATAATGATTAGCATAATGATTAGCATTACTGACATTCCAAATACGGTATAATGATTAGCATAATGATTAGCATTACTGACATTCCAAATACAGTATAATGATTAGCATAATGATTAGCATTACTGACATTCCAAATACGGTATAATGATTAGCATAATGATTAGCATTACTGACATTCCAAATACAGTATAATGATTAGCATAATGATTAGCATTACTGACATTCCAAATACAGTATAATGATTAGCATAATGATTGGCATTATTGACATTCCAAATACAATATAATGATTATGTTGGGGTGGTGGTGGTGGTTTGGATTATTGATTTGATTGACGGATTGTACCTTCTTACAAGGTGTCCGCTTTATTGGGTTATTGTTATCTAGAGGGTGATCACCTTTGGTGTTATTGCCCGGATCCAGTAAATATTAATATAAAGTGTGAAACTTATAGGTGGAATAGATAGAGATCTGAGCAGATACATGAACAGAATGACATGAGCCCCCGTACATGAAAAATAACAATTTAATAAATTATATAAACAGCCGTGACAATGCATTACATTAGGAAGATACACTTCTTTTTGAAATAAATCATTCACCGAATTTCAAACACAAATACACTTATATAAATAGCCGATCTGTTTTAAATTATAGAATTGGTTCATCATAGAATCGAGTGAACAATCGAAGTCATTGCCTTGTACAACTTCCTAATCTGCTTATTTCCGGTTCATTCCAACTTCACTGTGGCTGTTCTTCTTGGTCTTTTCCACTTTTCCCTTCTCCAAACTCTCTATTGTCTCGCCTCTTTCGGCCCTCGAACTTTGTGTGGGTAGGTGGATACGTAAGTACGTGATAGGTAGGTACTTGGATAAGTCAGACGTGGATACGTCCAGCGGAGCTATTTCCCCTTGTGCTTTCAAGCTTTGCTCGCACCTACCGCCAAAATTGTGTTCGTCGATTTTCCAGACATCCGGTCCCTTGGATAATTGTTTTACGAGTGAATTTCTTCTAAATTCAAACTCAGAGTCTCCTACATTTGTTTTCTTTTGCAGAAAAACGTAGACTGACAAATTTTTTGCGATGGGACATATTAAATCCAAGAAATTTCGTGTGGGAAACACGCCCCTCACCTAGCGCAACCAATCCGGATTAAATATATCTCCCGCCTTTTATAACTAGGCGCCAAAATTGCTGTCCGCCTGAACTCTAGATTTACAAATAACTGATTCTGGAAAATTTCAAATCTGACTTTTTCGATACAAAGATCGAAGTTAACACTTTCCTTCCAGTCTGTGTGACTGTTAAATAAACGAATGCTTAATTAAGAATCACTCCCTCTCACAACACAGCCATTAAAATTCCTTGCAGTATGGCGATTTAACACGCACCGGTCCCCATAAATCTAATTAATCGTTCACCTGCCCAAATTAATGTGCTCTTTATAGATCGACAGAAATTTACACCCTTACAGATTAGCACTAATGACAATCCAAATACAGTATAATGATTAACAGTATTGGCATTCCCAATACAGTATAATGATTAGCACTATTGATATTCCAACTACATTATAACAATTAGCACTACTGACAATCCAACTACAGTATAATGAATTGCTCTATTGGCATTCCGCATACAGTATAATGATTAGTACCACTGACATTCCAAATACACTATAATGATTAGCACTATTGGCATTCCCAGTATAGTATAATGATTGGCACTATTGGCATTCCACATACAGTATAATGATTAGTACCACTGACATTCCAAATACACTAATGATTTGCACTATTGGCATTCCCAATATAGTATAATGATTAGTACCACTGACAATCCAAATACACTATAATGATTAGCACTATTGGCATTCCAAATACAGTTAAATGATTAGTACCACTGACATTTCAGATACAATATAATGATTAGAACTATTGACAATCAAAATACATTGTAAAGATTAGAAATACTGACATCATCCTAACAAACATAGAATGCGCAGAAGGAGATGTCTCACATGTGAACAATACTGTAACGATGTGTATTTATGTTCAAGCAGACGAGACAGGATCTCCAAGTACAATTGTTTTTCATATATTACTATTATAACAAAGTTTCAGTCGAATTCAGCGATTGTAGAATCTCTAACAAAATTTTCACGTTGACAATGAAGCTGCCGAAAAATAAATATAAGCAGGCAAGACAAAATACTTTAAACTACATGTAAATCTATGTATCAGCTAAGATGCAGACTGAGTTTTATCGTCTAAAAAACATATTATGGTAAAACTGCTAAAATTCTCTCTCTCTCTCTCTCTCTCTCTCTCTCTCTCTCTGGGAGGTTTGATACTCATTTCACTGTCCGTTGATTAGTGGTCGTGTATCCATGCATATCTGAATTTCAGGAAAATCGATTACTTATTCATATTTATACCGATCTCGTCGCTGCACCCATCGACGTTCTGGCAGATTCATTTGGTGCCATTTGTTGACCGACGCCTTGCTGATTAGATTCTATCTATGATGAGATGAGGCAGTAATGTCAAAGTGGTACGGTAATGTAGGCAGGAATCGGGATTTCTCTGAGTATGTCTCCCGAGAGGGCTGCTGAAAAGCGCTGAGAGAGAAGAAATAGACTTTAAAGATGTAGGAACCAATGCTTTCTTCCCAGCCTCCCACGGCACACGTTGGTAGTGGGGAGGTATCGAATTACGCAGAAACCAAATTACTTCAGGAGAGAGAAAGGCAAACTATGCCTGCCAATCTCACTAGTTGTTTATTTCTCTGTTGCAGCATTTACACGATTGTTTTCGGATAAGTTAGGTCAGACTTGTGTTCCACGCTTGTGTGCAGTCTTGTAGTGCAACGGATATTTTTCATTGGCATTCAGTCGGACATCCGGATTATTGGACTTTCTGTAGCGGGGGACAGAACTAAATCTAATGGATAACCAACCTTATGATAACGTTGAATTTCCCATACGACGTCCTCCAACCGGCACGGGAACTTGGCCGGGCCCAGGAGGGACTCAAGTCAGAGCAGTGATAACCCAACAGGCCCATCAAACCTATAAGGACAAAACAGGGCCAAGGTTGGCTCCTGTGGTGGAGGCACGTGAGGGCCACGAGGTCACAGAAGATGAGACAGAGGTTCCAAAAGTGGAAGACCAGAGACGGGAAATTATACTGACAACACAAGAGACAAAATCTGTAAGTATTTTCTATATATTTTTGATGTCAGAAGACAGCATAAGGCAAGCTCTTTCAAGGCCAGGAAACAGTCCTTAAACGCATGTGTACCTCAAGAAAGGAATTGGATTATTTGAAAATTAATAAGAGGTGCTTATTGAGATGGCATACCTGCGTATCACCGACAACTGTGTCTTGTGGATGCCGTTGAGACATGATAACGTTTACACTCAAGTAGAAAATGCAATAATTATATACTAGTATGGTAACATCACGTTAAGGCTGCAAGGACTAGTTTTTGTTTCAGATTTACCTGTATTTTACATAAAGCGATGAAGATTAGTTCGTGTGAACAATAAAGTGTAATGTGGCATTGGCATGGCTTTAAGATGGGTTTATTGTTGTAAGTCTAGTTAATGCACAAACTGGCTTAAATTATTAATTGATTGAAAATATGAATATCCCAGACTTTAATTTTGTTAAAACACTTCAGAAAGTGTTCATCGTTTTACTCAGTATTAACAGTTGTGATAAAAACCGTGTGCCACTTTCCAGTGAATGTCAAATATTCAATAAGACAAGCGACTTCCAGTCTTCATATATTCTTGACAGGTTTTCACAGTTTATGGATTCGAAACTTCCCAAATTTCACTTAATTATCAAACTGCTACGTAAGGTTATGAATCAACATCAGGAGATCATGGGGGTAACGCCTTTCATGAAACATTTCTCATAAGAAAATCGTGTAAGAATGTCAAATTTTCCATATGTACTGTTTGAAACTAACTTAGAGGTGAAACGAAACACCTTACCTAGGCTACAAAACATCACCTTCTCGCTAGTGTTTTGCAGAATTGTTGATTGTCTAGAAAAGTTGATTGTCTGGAGAAGCTGATTCATTACGCATATTGTGTAAACAACATATTTTGTAAAGAAGCAAAAGCTGTGGGAGCGCATTGGTGTAATTCATTTTAAGTTTAAACAAAATATTTGGAAAAATGAGAGGTAAAAGATGAATCTTGATGCCATATAACATTTGCACCATAGCTGATTTTAAAATAAATATTTTCTTCTATTTTGATTCTTCACTTCATAGAACTTGCATGCAAAATTCGTGAAGAAAATTTACATGCATGTGCTCTCAGCTAATTTGAAAATGTGATGCTACTAATTTTAACTCAGTAATTTATTTAATTTACCCATTTTCAGAATTCATAATTTAAAATTAACGTTTCCTTATATAGGGGCGCCCGCAGAATTATAATGGGGGGGGGGGGTTTGAACTGATCAGCTATTAAGTTCTATGAACGTAGGCCAAAAGATGTTTAGAGTTCCAATTGGGGGTGGAGTGGTGTAGTGCCCCCCTCCCCTATGTGCGAGCTCCCATTCCTACATAATATCAGAAATAGGTCTTTTCATGAACATTATTTTCTCACTATTTATCATTTACATTATAATCATTATATCAGACTGGAGGGGGAAGGCTGCTGCGTCTTTTGGTACCGATTTTACCAACATATTAAATCTTAATTTGAAACAGGAAAGGTAGAAATATAATTTTTTTCAACAGAAAACTGTTACTACTAAATTCGGCGTGTGCCCTAGGTTTCTAACTGTGAAGGTAAATTCACCTATGCTGTGTTTTTGACCTTACTGCCAAGATGACTACTGCGGATCTCATTTGAATATCGAAAGTGAACGGCTGATATCTGGCAACTCTCTGGATCTTCTAGTCCCTTTGATATACAAACTAATCACTAATACTATGTATCATCGTCTTCAAGAGCATTTTCAATGAATATGAAATCCATTTAGAGACAAAGTTACACCTTTAAGACCAGAAATATGAACTATGTGCCTTGATATTTTGATAAATATCCGGGTAAATGCTAGTCATATAGACCAGTCCCTTCCCCACCCTCAAATCTGTTTATACAGATGAACCATCTGTGGTTCAGATATCACCTGTTCATCAAAATATGCAACTGCTGTATGCAATTCTATCCGAAACATGCTGGTATTTGATAACAACAGTAGGTAGCCGCGAAGTTCAAAATAACCATAGGGCATAGGGTTGTGTTATTCCACGTGGATGTACAAGTCGTCAAACATAGGACTTGATCCAGAAGTATTCTGTACATATCGCAAAAAGGACCCTTCAACCAACGGTAGATCAAGAGAGCGAGAAATAACTGTAAGTGTCTCAAATGTACACCGATATTTTGTAGACTACATGTCTGCAAACAATTCCTCCATTTATGAATAGGTGAGATCAGACCCACACATAATCCATCATTACGGATTTGGGGTCGGATCTATTGGACTAGGTAAAGGCACAATTGTATGGCTGCAATATCAAATGGCACGTGTTCCTCCTAGTCATTGCTCTTAGTTGGCACCATATAACCACTATTGTGCTGAGGTGATGTTAAACGCTAATACATACACACAAACATAATGAGAAGACGCTGTGACAAACAAATTGTTTCATTCAACTTTTTCTGTTGCCCGGACTTGCTGTTGACTTTGTTTATGATTGTAAAATGGAGATTGCTACCTAAAATTAGCCGAACTAAGGTTACCAAAATAACTGATCTGATTATTTAGGCTCAACCATTTTTAAGGACACAAGCACCCCTGGTAATATTTTGTTTGTTAGATGATGGTTCTGCAATTATAGATTGCGGTGATTCACATCATAGCTACACACACACACACACACACACACACACACACCTCCTACATATAAGAGATGTTCAAATTAGTATAACATAGGCCAATAAGGCGCAGACTTTTGTATTTAGTCTGTTAACAAAAATAACTAGATGCGCGTGTTCAAGAATATGACTTGGTCAACATGCTAATCACCACATGGGCAATAGCACGCTAATCAACACATGCACAATAGTAAGCTAATCACCATATGTGCAATAGTACGCAAATAACCTAAAGGGCAATAGTACGCTAATCACTACATGGGCAATAGTATGCTAATCACCACATGGGCAATAGCACGCGAAACAAAAACTGCATATACTGTTTGAGACTTTTCTATAAGAGCTTATGGAGTTGAACAATCAGAAATTTCAAAATGTGGGCGGACGTCACAAAACACTCTCTCATCTTCAAATAGCTTATGGCGCATGGGGGGGGGGGGGTTTGCTCCTTACTTACTCCAAAAATCTGACAAAAAAATAGCCCGAAGAATAAAAAAGCTGCAAGATTTCCAAGTCTGGAGTAAAACTCGCTATTCCAAATGTTAAGCAATTTTTTTTTTAGGTAGGGGACAGGATTTTTCCTCTATCGTATCGTCTTCAGGTTAATTTTCTCTCACAAAATGAATAGATATGAAGGTAGACGTATATGTGTATACTCAGCCGTTTAAAATATAGACTTCCCTAGATAACACATACGCAATAAATGTCAACACGCATAGCTGTATGGTCAGATATCATGCGCGTTCCCTCTTGAATTCGACAGATCATCTGTAAACTTCTATACGGACAAAGTACGTTCACCATTACAAGTAGAGCATTTTGTCAGAATACCCTTTTGTTTAGCACGTCACCTGTTATGCCATTAAATACAAAACATTATATTAGACCCGATGTTTCTGTAATTACAGCCTTACAGCATTTCTTATCGTAGTCTTGTTCAATCGGCATAATTTAGTACAAGTCCTAATACGTGTAGACCTTTTCTTTATGGCAGGCGTGTTCAATCGACATCACTTAGTGTATAGTCCTAACACGCGTACATCTTTTTCACGAACTTTGTTAAGAAATGAAAGACACGTGCACTCGTTACAGAATTTAGATGGGGGAAATATTACTTGATCTTTGGGATTACTTTCGTTAAAAAAAATGGAAAACACAGCAGAATCTAATAATGTTTCGTTGTGTCCTGACAAGTTATCGGTTACCCTAAAACAGCGGCAACAATAGCCTTCCCCAATAGGTGTGTAATCTCCCCCTATTTGGTAGCTCAAAGTCGATGCACATGGGTAGGAGAAGAGACCCGTTTTCCGGATAGAACAAACTGTTAAACTGGCTTAACATCGTGATTTATATGTCTAATCCAATGCCAAGCGCCATGCCGATAAATCAACAAAACTGCTGTTTCCCGATTCCCTAAATTGCTGTTTCCCGATTCCCTATAGTGTTGTTTCCCGATTCCCAAAATTGCTTAAAGTTTAGTCCATTTTTGAACAATGGGTTACTTATGCTTTTCTATCAGACTTGAACAAACAATTACAAAAAGAGACAGACAGACAGACACCCGCTGAAATAATATTGAGTGTCTACAGTACGACATGTGGATACATATAAACAATTCTATCAATTTCAGATATAATCTGTAACTTTTTTCAATCCTGACAACTTTAATTATACTTCATATTTCCCACAGTTATGTATGCAGTAATGTTAATTGATATTACTTATATTGCTCTCAGGACTCAAGAAGGCAAAATACCGTGAACTATTAGAGAGTTAACATCAACTGTTGCATCGGTGTATTCATTAAACTTGTTATTTTGCAACGTTGCTTCTGACGCCGTCTTTAATGTACGTTTTCTGCAACATACGGTATATGTATAATTATATATACAGTAAAGTTCAGCATAGATGCACTTGCTTTCCTCAGTTTCTAGGATCTGGGAGTGCAATTGTATGTATTACCAGGAAACACCTCTAGTTTCCTGATGGGATGGATAAATTTGGACATGATGATAAAAGTAGCTGATTAGGAGAGCTTAAAATTGTAGGTGAAATTAAGTCTAGGAAAACTCATACCCTGGCTGGAAAGGAGATGATTGTGTTGAAGCTGATGGTGGGAGAAGAAATGGAAGGTTGCACTGTATTTATTTAATATTAGGCGTTCAAGTGGGATACTATCAACTCAATATCATTTGGCATACTCATATCCTTCTAATGTGAAAGGCTAACAGAGCAAGAACTGATCAAATGATGCACAACTCGGATATGAAAGGACTTATAACTTTCAAATATCGCTGGTTCACAATTCTTCGTATTTGCATCTCATAAGAAGCTAAGCTTGGTACGTGTTAGGAACACTTGAAAAGGAAACAAAGAGGCCAGGTGTTGCATGTTAGATAAATCAAGTCAGTTTGTAGTTCTCCAAAAGGTCAAATTACGCTGTAGTTACAATGATATCCAAATATCTCGCTACTGTCGATGCCAAGGAGGCAAATACTTGCCCTTTGCAACAACAAATATGTACCTTTGTGACAGTATTATTAGCACTGACAACATTGCATCAGTGTTTATATACCGTTGCAACCACATTCGCCTACACTTTAAACCATCTTGAACTACCCGCGCGGATGTATTTTTTTTATGTCACAACGGTACATTTTATAACTAATTGGAATATCAACACGTTGCAAAGTAAATTTCCTAGTTGCAAAGCTACAATTGCCTTTGTAACGAGAACATATATTGTTGCAATAAAAAAAACAACTGTTTCATAGGTATTTGAATTTTTGTTACAACGCTAACTGAATTTCGTTACAAGCAATATAAATACCACTGTAATGACACCAGTGTTAAAAATACCGTTGCAACAGCGAATTTTTTCATTTAAACGGCAAAAAGTACCGCTTCATCAAAACGTTTAGAGTTGCAACGATATTTGTGTACCGTTGCAAATGTTGTGACACTTTTGGAATACTAGCTAGTGTAATACAGTCTTAACGAGTCCTGTAATGGTTGCAGGATGAGTAATTGTTGATAGTCCTGTTACCATTTACTCATGCATGCTGACTAAAAGCTGTAACATTAATTATCCAAAATTCACTCATGTCATGCCTTAAATAAAGAACGCACCACAATTTACTAATTCGATGCCTTCAACAAAGAAGTCGACATCATTCTCTCAGGCTATGCCTTAAAGAAAGAACTCGCCAAAATTCACTCATGTTCTAAATTACACAAAGAACTCACCAAAATTCACTCATGTTCTAAATTACACAAAGAACTCACCCAAATTCACTCATGTTTTGAATTAAATAAAGAACAAACCCAAATTTACTCATGTTATGCCGTAAATCAGTGGTCCCCAACGCGATGCCCGCGCGTGCCATGGCACCAGACAAGGCTTTCTTGGGTGACTTTGTTTTAGGCTCCTAAATTTAGTAATCAAAATTATACGTTTTTATGGAAAGAGGTTATAATCAATAATGAAGGCCGTAATAAGAGTTGGAAACGTACATTATGATTATAAACTCGAAAGGTACGTCAACGTTATGCGTATGCCAAGGCATATCAGAGTTTTGTAAGCTCTCAAATGTGCCCTTGGGAACAAAATGGTTGGGGACCACTGTCGAAACTAACAAACAACAATTTTCATAACACTATCGTTAACCCTGTATTAAGAATCTATCAGGCTGTCACAGTAAGACAAAATAATATTGCATAATAAGAATGGAATGTTAAGATAATAATAATACCTGTACCCTTATCGTGTCCTGAAAAAAATTTCGATAGCGCACACAAGTACCGCCTGTATGCAGTATCTATAGCAGTCAGGTGCACCCAGTCTTATTACTTCATATCGTGACTAGCATGAGATATTCTCTCCAGAGCGAAGATTTGGTGTACTGCATCTCGTTTGCAATTTCCCACCAGTAACACAGTTATGTAAATTATGAAACTTGTAGGAGTGGGTGGTGATCGCAACATATCCTTAGCCACGATTATGCTAAAATGCATCTCTCTCTCTCTCTCTCTCTCTCTCTCTCTCTCTCTCTCTCTCTCTCTCTCTCTCTCTCAGACCACTAGTGTGGCGTAGTGGTTAGAGCGTCCGCCTCGGATGCTGGAGGTCGCGGGTTCGAACCCGGCCGAGTCATACCAAAGACTTATAAAAATGGTACTAACAGCTGCCTCGCTTGGTGCTCAGCATTAAGAGATTAGTGTTAGGACTGGTCGGCCTGGTCTCAGGATAATGTGACTGGGTGGGATATCATGCTACATGTCTGCGGCATTATGCCCCAGTGGTAGACATCACTATAAACAGCCACACCGCAGACACCGTAGCGATATGACTGAAAAATTGTTAAAGCTGCGTTAAAAATCCAAATCACACACACACACACACACACACACACACACACACACACACACACATATTCTCGTTAATTGTCACTTGTTGACAGTATAGTCATTCATATTTGTGATCAGAAACTTCATTTGTTCATTGGATTTATTACGATATTATCAATGTAGACGTTGCTGAAGGTGGACGTGCACGCATGCATAAGTACACATAAACACGCACGCGTAAAATCCCACGTACCATGAATACTTTTCTTAATAGTAGTAACATATTCTTCTAAAATCGTAAATATTAAATGGTATCGTTGCCAATAGAAAACATGTTTGTGCTAGTAAGAAGCTAATATTCCAAGTCCTTTACAATTACATATAAACGTACAAGCATACAGTAATTCAAAATTAAGTCCATGTGACATAATATCAGTCCATAATATTTCCATTTTATTTGCACAACTTGGCCCCTTTTACTGACGATAAAGTAGGTATGCAAATTTAACAAACTTGCGGAATTTGCATCCCATTCATCAGACTTCGTTATCCGCAGATTCAACGTCTTGGCCTTGGTTTTGCTAAGTACTGAGATACTGAGATGCTTCTATTTTGTATCACCTCTCTTCAGAGATATCGATCAATTCTTGTCTTGTCGAAAAAGTTGTAAAACGTTGATGTGACTGCAAAATTGGGGGTGGAGAGCGTAGTAGGAGCAGCTGGGGATAGACACATTGCAGCATGATAAATCTTTTAAATTGCAGAGTGGATTGAGAGAAATGTTTTAAGTTATATTTTATCGATCTTCCATGGTTCAATCAACAATATACAATGTGAACTACTTCATGAGCATAATTCCAAGCATCGTTCCGCTGCAGATACGCGACCGGTAAAAAAGTATGATGTTCTTCGGCTTTTAGTCGTTGTTTAATGATGTTTAGAAGAGAGGTCATTTATTGTTATATGGAGACCAGATGGAGGAAGTAAGTGATTTCTTCCCTCTAAATAATGTCGAAAATATTTTCATCTCTGGTCTGCGTTAGCGTCATTTTGACGCTGTAAGTAAATATCAAGTTGCTGCCTTTAGTTTGTGAAAACATCGGTATGTGCTTCTGTCATCAGATTTGTAAATTAAAAGAAGATAAAAAAAAAATTCTATCCACTACTATGGTGTTTACCAAGAGCTTAAATCTATTGTCATAATCGACAATAACAGACAAGTTCTTTTCCTGAAGTGATGTCTACATCGATATCATCATGACTTGAAAAGTCCCAGAAATTTCTGAAATGAGTTTTCTGCTCCCAAAAATTAATATTTAGGCGAGTCAAAGTTACAGAGCCGGTAACACATAATTTTGATTAAAATATGGCTGACATTAGGAAATATATTTAGCATGCTTTTTGACTTCTCGTAAGATATGTACAAAAACATTGCTGTTCCACTTCAACTACTACTACTACTACTACTACTACTACTACTACTATTACTGCTACTAAAATTCAAAGTGCACAATGCATTACCATATAACAAAAAAGGACGAGATCAAAACTCGATAAGAAAAGCTAAACAATGGATGCATCTGGTATTGAATATTGAATATGCTGTTAATAATTACACAATAGCCCAAACCATGAAGCTATCCGTTGTTAGATAATTCTTCTGACATCTTGTATGATCTGCTTGCGAAGTGTCACAAACGCTATAGTTCACAAAGTTTTCAACATATCTTCATGTTTTACTCATGTCAATGCTATTCACATGCTTGACATATTACCTGCTGCATTTAGTGCCGAATAATCTCTTAAACAATTCACAATCTCCTCTTGCATCCCTACCACAACATCATATTTCTTTTCCTTCGTTCAGTTCTTATCGCCACTTAAAACAGTTTCATTAACGGTGATTTTATTCGCGTGTCATGGAGCAGTTGAGGCCGTGCATGGTAGGAGAAACATTGTCTTGATAAATAAATACTGTTTCCCATCTCAAATGAGTTTCTAAATGTTTTATTCCTTTCTATAGAAGGTTTACCAGTTATCTCTTTATATATTCTGTTTGCAATAATAATTTTGAACTCCTGTTGGTTTTCATTCTCTGTCAAATGTTTTTCACATTATTTTTGGGGGGGTCTATTTATTAGAAATAAAATGGTAAAATCTGGAGGAGTTGAACTGGATAATCCTCATTAAGAAGATTTCGATGAATTTTATAGTGATAAATATGTACTACTTCATGAGCCTTATATTAATAATTTATCTCATGAGGGATTCTAAGAAGGATAATTATGTGTTTGTTTTGTCTTTTTTAAACATTTATCGTAGTTTTAATAATTTTAGTCATATCGCTACAATGTCTGCAGTGTGGGAGTTTATAATGATGTCCAGCACAGGGGCATCATGCCGCAGACACTTAGCATCATGTCCCACCGTGTCACATTATTTTGACACCAGGCTGACCAGTCTTAACACTAACCTATTAATGCTGAGCACCAGGCGAGGCAGCTGCCAGTAAGCTGCGACCTCCCGCATCCGAGGCGGACACTTAAACCACTTAGGCCACCGGAGCGGTGGAGGATAATTATGAGTAATATTTTCTATTTTTAGATAGATCACCATGAATTAATTAAGCGTCATCTAAAACTGGGGAATTGAATACTGACGTTATTATGAAATCGATACATATAAATCATGTACTTCTGCAAAAGGTAATAGAGGAAAAATGTTATTACGTAATATCATAGTTGGTAATAAAGGTGGAAGTGAATTTTTAAAGTCATTAGGATTTAAAAGAGAAGGGGATGTGTGGATATCACCAGTAAAAGTATAAAGGAGTTATAGTGCAACAAGCTCTTAATCCACTTTTACTAAAAGCTGAGAGCAGGCAAACATTATCCTCACTGGATATCGGTTTCTTTATCTGGCATAGTCAAGCTTGACAATTTTTATGAGGTTTTCTGCCGATTTCTTTATAACGGCTAGATAATTACCAGTTAAGTTTTTATTTGCTCTTTATTTTCCGCCCGTGTTTATGATATTGCTAATGGCCAGGGCACTTAGCTTCATGACACAGAGTACATCTAACAGAATGAAGCAAAGGAACTTATACTGATATATAGTCTGGGAGTTTGGAGATAGCAGCTAGTTCAAAATCTTGCCAAGAAATTGATTTAGTCAAAAAACGTTTACAGCCGCAAAATCATAAAATATCATTGTCAATCAGGCAAGGAACGCACAGATTTACTGAATACAAAGGTACTTCTATATAGTTTCCCGATTGCATTATGTTTGGAATCAACATAAAGCATTTATAATGCCAACGAATGAGTAGTGGGCAAGTATTTGATGTAAAGTATAATATGCACACATAGTGGCTGGACTAGAAAATTAGAATATGGCTAATATGGAGTCTATGATGTGGATTAGATTATTGGCTATTCAGATACAATGCAAATAATACATACCTTCCAGCTCTTTAATGTCTTTCCAAAAACCAATTATTACTAAAGGGCCCCGAGTGGCCGAGTGGTCTAAAGCGCTCTTCGTTACGGATCACTGCCATCTCACCTCTGTCTGCGTGGGTTCGAGTCTAGGATTCGGCGAATGTGGATATGTGAGAAAGCTTGCCAGTAGCTTCTCGTGGGTCGGTGGTTCTTTCCGGGGATTTCCCGGTTTCTTCCTCCACCATTAATACTGGCCACCATGTATAGCCTATCGTGTGCTGAAAAATGGCGTTAAGCCCAACAACAACAATAACAACAACAACAATTATTACTAATATATGATATGGAGCCGAGTACAGGTTTGTTTCTTATTTAATAAATCTTACTTATTTCCCTATAAAAAATAATCATGGATGAAACAGGAGTTGTCAAGAAATGCAGAGACACCTTTAAATCATAGGATGTGGGAAAAAATTGTCAAGTGTAAATTACAGAAGATGGAAAACGGATCGCAAAATCTCTCATCACCCGATAAAAAAGGCAAAAACATACATTTTGAAGATCATTCAGATGCTGGCAAATGTCCAAAGCTGTCAGGTTCAGTATTGTTTTCCCGGAGATTGCTTGCTTCATTGTTCGACATTCTAGGATTCGAACGAACAGGTAGATTTCTCTTATATAAAGACTGATGTTCATTCCGGCACAGATATACTGACTTTTATTACGCTACATTACCAGAAAACGTGCTATGCATTACTTAGGAACCCGATGGCGATTCCAGTGGCATCACTGCTATTTTCTAACCAGAAAAAAAGAACTGGCTTTGATATGAACATACCATAGCTGACTTAGCTTGTGAACCACTTGGGCTTGTATAGTTGCTTACAATTTATTTGTCATACATGCACTATACAGTAGTTATTATATAGTACATGTATGACAGGTAAATTGTAAGCAACTATACGAGCCCCTGTAGTTGTTCACAACATAGGAGTTTAAAACAAATAATATATGATGCCGATTATATGCATATTAAAGAGAATATGTCAGTGTAGCAAGTATAAACCTCCAAAAACACATTTGGAAGAACGATATTTAGAGCTGACCAAGATGTTTTTATATCTACAAACTGAGGCTATCAACTCTGTGTCTCTTTCTTCAGTAACATGTACAGAAACCGTCTTTCTCCAAAACTTTGACAAAATAAGTAGTGGAAGGTTCAATAAGCATGATAAAGAAAATTAATGGGTTATGTAGATGCAGTGAAAGTAATCAATTGAAAAATATTATCAATATGATCTAATGTTTTAAAGATATGATAAAAAAAGCAAGGACATACAAAAATAGGCATCGGTGAAGTAAAATATGCTAATAAAAGAGCTAAATTTCGAAAATACTGAAAACAGTGGAGCTTATGTAGTTGTTTAAAGTCAAAGAGAAGTTACCATTAGATGAAATGTAAAATTAACTGTTTGAAGAAAAGGTGTCAAAATTGATATTGTTTATGCACCTATTAGTATTATAATATAAAACTGAGTCTAAGCGTAACAAATTTTGTAAAACGTTGAGCAAGGAAGGGTGGTTGGTGATGTAGGTTGTGGTCGCGATCGGGATTAATTCATTGATAAATGTAAAAGAGGTATGAAATTTAATGCCAAATATACCATTACTAGCAGGTGCATAATGTAGTCTAACTTTTTCATCTCAAATATACTGATGAAATCGTCTTGTAGTTTTACATCAGAAACATATCCGTGTTCACCCAAAAGTCTTGTTAACAGTGTCTCGAACATTAAAACAGACTGTGAAATTTGAATGACACTAGGGTGAGTTGTTTAAAAAAAAATCAATAGGAGAATAAAAGAACTGACATGCTTATGAAAATAACTGGTATGTTATGAACTCGGAAAATATACTTTCATATTGTTATGGGGGACTAGAGTGTTGATTTTAATATAAAATAGGATAGATGGGTGGATTGGGTAGGGATAGTGTCTAAATCTTATACACTACTGATTCTGCATGTGTTACGTGACAAGGGCTCGTACTCATTAACAAAGAAAAGATTGAAAGCCAGCAAGCTTTGTATATTTTAACAAAATAATTTATTTCCCTAGAAAACAATGTAAAAATTGGTAAATAGGACTTACGTTTTGTGAATATAATCCAAAATTTAATCCTAAGAATGAAAGATACAAGTCCTATCACTAAATAGTTCTATTAGAATCCAAGTTCGAATCTCGACGACGTTCCAATATGGAAGGCGATGACGTCAGATATGGTCCTTGTACAAATACCAACAATTTCTCAATTGAATCTCAGTTTATGTTTCCGAATAATTCCAGAATAAATTTCCACTGAATTTCTTTCTCCCATTATTTATAAAACAGTACACTCGTTTGGTTTTCTAGAGAATAAATTATTAAATTCCAAACACAAATGAATTTCAAAAACAATCTGGTTTCAACAACAAAATAATCTATCCAGCCTTCTAGGTATCAAGAATACAACTGACCGACGAGCGCTCAGAAAGGGTAATATATTCACCCGAATTATCATCCCGTTCTCGCGAGACAGACTACGAGGTCTCCTAACACTTGAAACACGCAATAAGATATTTGCCAAATTGCACGTAGCCCTATCTAAGAACTAGACTATCACTCTAAAATAAATTTAAAAATAAAACATTGTTTATTCAGATTAACACGTAGGCCGAAAAGAACCTTGAAAACAGCCAATAGTATTAGCGTAGCGCTTACACTACCGCGGACCAAGGTAAACTAAAAATATTACTAATGTAATACGTTTTACGTCTTAGATAAACAGAATTACTGAAAAAGAATTTCGAATCCCTGCAATAATCATTACAATAAAATGTAATGAAACAAAAATAAAATAAAAAAGAATTTTAAAACTAACACACAATCAATTTAATTACATATACGTAACACATGTAAAACACCATTGACAAACACACCTGGGCTAAATAACATTTTCTGGAATTAGAATGTGTTTGATTCGAGTCTTGTGAAAGGTGAATGTTCTGTGAAATTATATAACTCTTATATGTTTACGTGAATACTTTATGTTATGACCAAACTCATACCAGATGCACTTTTCATACAAATAACTGATGAAACGTGTATTTTTATATCATTCGTGAAGCTTTACATTGCTTATAATTGATGTTTAGAAAAGAAGCCATTAAATCCATAATGAGGACCAGATGTAGAAAGCAATTGCTTCCTTCCCACTACGTGCTGTTTACTTTCATTTTTAGTGTCCGCTCCTATTCTTTGCTCCGGCACATGACGCATCAGTCATTAGTGATTTTCATTAGTTTAAGGAACACCTTGAAAAGTCCACGAATACGTCCATTTATTCAATATCAAGACACAAGTTTTTGATTTTCTTGATCTAATGTGTGAACAAACCGGTTTCGCCATAGTTCGACAATTTTGTTTCTGTAGCAAAATCGCTGTTTCGAAGCAGATCAGGCCATGCCGGATGTTTAAAGATAAACTAGAAATGCATTTGAGTATATTTATAGTAATATTGAACGGTAAAATTGCAAGATGCTGCGGATGTGATATACAAAGCTTCATAAAATATGTATACTTAATTTCACTGTTGCAAGGTTGCTGGTGTGCATAATACGACAACAGTGCATTTCTCATAGTGATTTGTAATTTGTAATTTGAAAAGTATTTGTTGTTGTTTTTCTATGGCAAAGTGGAGAATCCAATATTTGCAGCGATTGTTCTGCCTTCATCAAAACAAGAAAGAACACCGCTTTTAAGCTCATTAGTGGCAAAAGATGGTTATTATATCTGACATTTTGCAGACGCTTTGCATTGTCAGAGAAACTAAGTGACGAGAAGCTGACTAAAACTGAATAATTGGACCATGTGCCTTTCATAAAGGCATGCGCAAATGAACGGCCGCAAAATATATATCCCAGTTAAGTTTAGAATTCAGAATATAGCTTTTAAGAATGTAAAATTGGATGATAAAAACAGTTATATGTAATTTCTCAGTGCATCACCAAAGCACCGCGTTCCTCGCTTCATTTCACACAAGTTACCAAATCAACTTTAATGATGGTTAAAGACAGGGAAATATTTACAGGCCTCTCTTTTTGGCGCGTGGCTCATACAAGTAAATACCAGCTTAACAACAAAAATTACTGTACTCGACCACTGTATGCTATTTCTGCTGAAAGAAATGTAGGCCATCATACGTTAGTCTTTATTACATTCTTAACTGACATATTTATGTTCAAGTTCCAATCCAGATTGTCTCACACTATCCCCGTTAAATATTAGATGTTCATTGTAATTCCGTAACTGCAAGAAACATTTCATAATGCTGCAAAGTACAATATGAACTAATTTAATTTTGTTGGTAGAACTGAAGTACATATTTTTTTATCAATTAAGTAATTTATACAAGTAAAGAAAAGAGAAAGAACCTGATTTGGCTATCACTTGATAGAATACTAGATACGCTGTATTCCGCGGAATTTGTATTTATATAATCTTGGCAGGAGTGGACTAGAAGATCACACTACCAGTTAATGTTTTGACAATTTGCTGCAACCTTTTAGAACGATGGACGATATTCACGGACATCATGTCCAACTTGGAACAAGACTTTATATTTTGAAAATCAAAAGAATGTCTAGTCCATCCGAACTAGATCATTTTAAAGATAATGTGCCGTCAATTCTGTAGTCTGTATTGTGCTGTTTAAAAGTACATGCAGTTGAAAAGAAAAACAGCTCGTGCAAGCCTTAAAACAACACTGTTGTAATTAGTACTGCCATTTGTTTAATAAATAGATACCTCCCAAATCAGTGTTGTATTTTCAGGTTTGAAATAATGTGCTTTTCATAGAATACTTTAAAATACGATATTTGCAATAAAAAAAAACATATGAATTATTATTAATTCTTTACAAACTTACATTCGCACCCCCAACCGGACATAAATACTTTGGAGTGGATTTGATTATTATTGTTACAAAGAAGAAAAAAGACATTTATCGTTTATGGTTCTGGTTGGACTTGTTTCTCAAGGGTACGCTACTTGAATTTAATTCTGCGTGTTGAGATTTAAGGACCATGCAATATCACTTTACAGATTTGTAGTTTCCGTAGACTGACATAACATCATCTTGTTGATATCATTTATAATGGCTTTCATGGCAAAATATTGACAGAATGCGCAGATGAATATACTTGAAAGCTGTTGAAGATTTGTGAACTTAAGTTTTTCGAATTGCAAGACTGTTCTAATTTTTTGTTTTGTTTAATAGCATGTCTCAAGTGCCAAAATACATTTGGTCCATCTGATATAAATATTGGCCGATCATCCCAGGCAAAATGTTTCTTGATTTACAATGCTTTAACTTGTAGACTGATACTTAGCTCTGTCATCATAACTGGGCGAATAAAAGTGACGTTTTGCAGCCAGCGCTCATTATATGGCAAACGGCCAACAGAGAACTTAGCTTCGTGAGTTACAGCTAAGTGAATGCAGCCATAGAAATCATCCTGATATATTCCTCTCCAGGGCTTCCTGTAAACAGTTTCTTAAACGCTGAAATCACGTCAGTTTCAAAATTCATTGAGAAGGGTTTACGGTCTCTGGGTTTGCATTTTTTAATTAAAAAATTAACTCTCTAGAGCACATGTTTTATTGTTGAATAGTAGAATCCTTTATATTTATCTCTGTAGGTTAGGAAAATTCCACCCAAACTTTTGCGCCAGACACAAGGTTTTGATAGTCGGGTGGAATTTGCGTCAGACACTAGGTTTTGAACATCGGTTGGAATTTTCGTTTTCTACACTATTGTATAATGAAATATTATTTTTCTCACATTCCTTTTCTAAAAAGATGGCGGTCGAAATCAAAATGTAAATATCCTGTTGTTGATGGTTGAAGACAAAGGGACAATGGGTTGCGCTGGTAAGTTCTCATTGTTAATTTCATACGTATGCTTGTCGTTTATCGTATAGTTATTTCAAGACTGAATATTTTAAAGTGAGTCACTATCAACCATCCTTTGGATCAGGAAGCTACAAACACATGTGTTTATAATGTTCTTGCCTTCAGCTAAAACAGTCTCTACCGGCATAGAAATACGTGCAATTATTCCCAAGTCAGGATAAAAGTCACGTGTGAAGTATAACAACGTTATTCCGCATTGACGTTCCACCTGGAAAATCTCTCTCCATTCTGACAAGGAATGTGATGAAAATAGCAGCATTTACAACTACCTGAGAACTTGTTTCCTCAAGAAAAGTTCATATAGATCTGTTGGAGCGATTGGAATATATAGAAACATTTCATAAAATTAGCTATTCCTCATCTGATCAGATGCAGACAATGACTTAATGCTTACAAGTGAAATTTTAATTCTGAAATGTTTTATTTCTGAAATTTTTGGGACATACATATATTTTATTGCCATTTAAATACCCTAGATAGGAGGATATGAAAATGAACTAATTTGTCCTCTCGTTCTAGGAAGAGATTTGTTAACCCATCAGTAATAGTACAGACTTCATCAATTACTATATGTACAGACTTCATCAATTACTATATGTACAGATTTCTTCAATTACTATATGTACCGACTTCATCAATTATTACTATATGTGGAGATTTCTTCAATTACTATATTACAGATTTCTTCAGTTGCGATATGTACAGACTTCATTAATTACTATATGGTTTCTATATGTACAGACTTCATTAATTACTATATGTACAGACTTCTTCAATTACTATATGCAGTATATTATATATTTCCACATTATGTATATAAACATCTACTCGAATATTCTCTAAATAAAACATTATCGGGTTACTAACTTCAACCTTTCCAGCACCCGCACCCCCACCCCCACCACAACCCCAAAACCCCAACCAAAAAACAAAACAACAACAAAAAACCGCATACAGATGTACGGAATACACCAGGGTAAAATGTTCAGTTTATAGTGCAAATAAATTGTACACGCCGTCAGGTTTTATGAAGACAGCTTCGCCAAGACTTGTGGGGAATATGAATATTTTGGGGTACGAGATAATCAGAAACAATATTAAAATTGTTTCAAACTCCTGAAAGTGTTTCTGAAAACTTAGGAAATTCATTTTTTAAAAACGTTTATCAGCAAAAGATTTTTTACTGTATATTTAGGGTTAGGGTCAGTGTTTCCCTTTACCCTCATTTGTGCTTCAGAGACTTCCAAATTTTTAATTTGACCCCCAGTTTTGATACCAAATTTGTTTTTTACTCAGACTGACCCCCAGTTTTGACACCAAGGTGATTTTTGACTCTCAGCCTTGCACCCCTAGGGGATACACTGATGGTACAAGAAATGTATTTATGATGCAAAACAATTATGGAAAAGAAAGTTCCTGAGAAGTAAACACGTCATTCTTTTCATTCTACCAACGATTTGATAGGATGTGACGAGATGTGTGTCAGGTGCAAATCATGTTAAATAAGTACCATTTCGAAACATTTTTCATCCTACTAATAAGAACAGGTAAGAAGCATATTTATCTGAAGTTCCAGAGAGTGAGGTGGGTGCAGACCCTCACGGTGATGACAGTACTTACCGCCTAATGCACAATAATAAAAATGGTGCCCTTCATCTAGGAAAATTCCAAGCGTGTTCACTGACCCATTATTCGTTTTTTACCTCTAAACCCAGGAAAAACTTCTGCCCATAAAGTGTGTTTTATGAAGAATTCCTTAGCGAAGTTATTGCCAGATTCACTTCAGTGTTCAAGAAGATTATTTGCCTGCATGAATGTTTGGATATATTTAATTATATATCAATATTTCACAATCAGACCAGCTTAAAAAGACTGCTTTCTGTCATCATCTGAAGTCGTTTCTTTATTGTTTTAATACAAAATAGCTATGTATTTCTTTACCTACGTACCGACATACAATGCACGTGCTATCTTCCACCTCTGTGATACTCTTAGCAATGTTCAATCGCATCTAGATAAAGTAACCATTTATTAGATTGTTCAGTTTTCATAAGTAACCTTTTCGCGGTAACCCACCTTTTTCACGACGGTCACAGTTCGGCGTCAACAATTATCAGTGATTTTTGTTTTTGATCGACTAGTGAATAAATCACTTTCATGAAAATGCTCATATACTAGCTTTGCTTGCCATTTCGACAAAATGTTCTATGAATAAATCAATACAATTGTACCGTAAATATGGATTCATAATCCAGGATCATTTTAACTTTTATTATCGTGCGTAAATCTACATATAGTGTAGCACTGAAGGATGCATCAATAGATACAGTTAATATTCCTTTTTAATTAATTCGTTATAATTAGTAATTTTGGAGGAAATAACGATACCCTTATATTATAAGAACATTAATTATAGTTAACGATAATCAGAGAAATGAAATAATTTGTAAGCAAATAGACCCATCTATGCTCCATAATTCTTCTTCTCAAACCAGATACTTAACGATTTATACGCAGGTAGTTTTGCCTGTAAAAGAAAAAAGAGATAACACATGTAGGTAATTTGGTACTCAGGTGCAATCCGTGATAAAAGCCACTTATCTAAATAAATACGAGCCTCGCCCTGTGAAAGAATCATTTATGTACTGCTTTCTCCATAATATTTTTCAACCAGCGCATTAGCATGAAATGGAGAAACTTCCAGAAGGGGTGGAACTGCCCAATATTTCTGTACAAGTCAAAGTGGCATTAAATTCTTATCTTGCGAATGGTTTTCAATTCTAAACTCAGTTATTCCGGAATGCACTGTACAACTTTACGACCTTGATATGACCTTGGCAATTGACGTAAATACCAAAATATTCCATTCCATATTCCACTTATATAATGTAAGAGGCTAGATTACTAACGAAATAGACAGCCACGTCTCTTCACCAAAACCCACGGATCCCCTTGATCTTTCTTTATCTGCAATCTGAACATTACTGTTAGTGGAAGCTAAAGAAAAGCAATAAAATCATCCTGACATAGTAGATATTGTTATAGTTTTATAAACGTATATTTACACAAATACACCTACGAGTGCGCACTGGCAGTTGTGTTAAGAAAGAAGGAAAGTAGCCTTCCAGACTTCTTCCGTAACTCCAGTCAGTCAATAAAATATTGAAAAATTATACAGTCACAGTCTCGACACTTCGTATAGCATCAGGTTTGATTTTTATCTTCATTGGAATAACTCGTGGAACATTTGAGGTCTTAGAAACCAGGTCAGCTAGCTAACAAATATTTAAGTAATGCTATCGCCTGGTGCTCGGCATTTGGCATTCATTGCGCACTTGAAAACTCATTGAAAAACATGATACTGTTGATATGAGTATACCATACGTATTTTATGCTAGCCTCAAAATTCTCTCTTCAAGTTTTAGTTGACAGGGTTTCAACTTAATGCCGTTAAGGACTATGAAGTCTCAAAATACGATTACAAGTAGCATATCTACAACCTAAAGTCCGGTTTATTCGAAACTTTGATATGCTGTCAGCTTTGTATGTTTGCTTATATATATATATATATATATATATATATA